>JAIPMN010007038.1:0-13295 GCA_020650975.1 Apostichopus californicus
TTTTGTAATTATTAAGATGAGGTCCAATCACCACAGGGACAACCCCAATCGTTAAGGTGTGCCACAGTTTCTCTGTTATATAATCCTCACAACAACAGTTTTCTAATGCGAGAGAAAACTTATAAGTTTTAACAAAATCATCGACTTCTTGGGCACAATTCTGCTCCCATGTACTTTTGCAAAGTGAATTATTGCCGCACTTTCCAAATATGTCCACTTTCATTACTATCTGCAGATCTTTAACAAAAGCTGTTCGATCCCATTGAAGAGTTTCACAGTGACTGCTAATCCAAATCATAAAGCGAGTTTTATTAGCTAAATTTACTAATGGTAGATTAACCTGATGTGCCTCCTCGTTGCGGAAAGGTTCGTAATTTCCGTACGGTGAATATATATCGGCGTTAGTCCGGTATGTATTTGATATATCGTAGGAATCGTTACGGAATATCCATGGAGGTAGTAAACCTATGGCGTAATAAGGGCTTTCTTCCGTTTGAAAGACCCACATTTGATCCGATGGCCTATACTTTCGTAATCGTCTCCATACATCCATATTCATGTAACCAGCGACGAATGAAAATAAGACAATGTTCGATTCAGTGATCGAGCTCGGCGTTCCCACGTGTTCTAGAACAACTGCAGTATCCTTCAGCTTGGGACATGAGACTGTTACAGGAAGAGCCCTCAACGAAGTACTCCAACCGCCACACAGACCAATAACAGTTATCCTGATGCAGTTCGTTGTATTCTTATCCGAGCAATTTGCTCTGCCTGTTACCGACCTGCAAGGTGTTTGCGAACCTCGAAAGAAGTGTTCGTTTAATGAAGAACTTGGAAACATGTGGAATTCCATGGATATCAAATCGTCGTTGTCACGTCGTGGAAAAGGGTTCAACCTTAACAAAGGATTATAGAACATACAAGCATAAACAAAAACCAAAATCACTTGCACGAGTAAAGTAAGCAAAACTTTCTGACAATACGTTGCCATCGCTTCAAAACGAAAGGTTAATTAGTTTGCACGCTCTGTCTTCTTAACACTTAATGCAGGCCGAGACGCCGAGGTAATGCTAATTACTGATTATCAAATATGTCCTGTATACGGAAGTGACATATAGGATATTATCAGCATTAGAATATCTATAGGGTGCATGCGCATGTTCATACATATTTTATATGAGACTGCATGGTGACTAGCACACTGTGCAATAAAGCACTGTACACCATGCGGCTACTTTTGTGTCTAAGGACGAAGACCAGTGTAATTAAGTTAAATACGGTCTCTAGTAAGCTTGCTGCAAGAGATGATTACAGAGAAGACTTGCTTTAACTTCTGTATTCAGAGTGATATCACCAGAGCAAACCAATATTACATAGTAGGTGTCTAAATATAAACATATCAACAAGTACAGTGTATATTGTAACGATCAAAGCGCCCTCTTTAGCCTAAGGTATATCTCTCAAACTAGACTTTCTGCTAAAACAGTATACTTGCTCAGTGCCTGTGTTTTAGGCTATTCAACAAGTGATTGACGAATTGGAAAGGTATCATTTCATTTATTCGGCAACTTTGGAGGACAGAGTTGACAATTCCAAAACAATGAAGTAGATCGGTCATGAGGTGACCTTGGATGGATAACTTCGGTACAAAGTCATGTTTGGCTAATTCTTGAACTAATCTCTACATCGGCTAAAATGTCTAATTCTTTAAATATTCCCTGCATCGGCCAATGATGCCAAATTATCTATGTATTTTACTGTTTCACGGTAGTATTGCATATAAATGGGGCAAATTCTGAGCAGGAGATCCACCGACTTGAGCAGCCAGAGTCAATCTTATAGGCAGGATATATAGAAGTTATAAAATTCCTGGAAAGTTTCCGAGATATATCGTATTCTTTCTTTTATTGGGGGGGGGGGGGGGATTAAACTGGCACTGAGTAGAAGTGCAGAGAGATACATTGTTTTTACAGTCATTAATTTACTGAACATTGTATCATTATAATTTTACTCATTTCATCGTCTCAGTATAAATAAATGTAGTTAGAACCGCTTGACAACTCTTCCGACATTTCCTTTTTCCGATAGCATTCTCCTGAAATATCTAAGAATGTTTTGTAAAAAATCTCAGTTTGATTGATTTTTGCACGTTGTATCGCTACTCAGTCTGTTAACCCAACGTGTATGGAACGCCGAAAGGGTAATGCATTATGTTGTTTACTGATGCTGTCTGTCATAATATTGTCTCTTTTGATGTTGTTGTCTCATTTAATGTTGTTGTCTCCTTCTATGTTGTTGTCTCTTTCAACGTCGTCGTCTAATTTGATGTTGTTGTCTCCTTTGATGTTGTTATCTCCTTTGATGCTGACGGCGCTGTTTACTTATATAATGACGTCAAAATACTGAAACAACATAATACATTTCTCTTTCGGCGTTACATAAATTGTGAAGCAAATACGTTAAAGGCCGTATGACGTCATCGCGAATTTGAAGTTTGTAGTTCATCTAGTTCATGTAGTTATCTTCCCATGTCCTGGCTAGTAATTGGTCGGTTATTAAAAAAGAGGTAAGAAACACACCAAGGCACGCAGAACTGTGATGTTTCAAAGAGATCATAAGTTTCCAATTGTTAAACCACAGTATCCAATTATGGTTAGGCTAGGGACCAGTAGCGTTCACAACAACAAGAAAAGGGGGAGGGGAGGTGGGGCCGTCTTAGAGGGAACGGTCCGTACCTGATCGTCAGATCAAACGGTGATTTTGCATTCTGATGGGGAAGACTAGGACCACTACCATGGGTGTACCCTTCCCCCTCCCTTTTCAACTTCCTCACATGAAGATAGTCTTTAGTCTAAATATTCCTCAAAATGATGCACTTGCTTGGTCCTGTAAAGTAAAAATCTTTACATTGCGATAGCTCGACAACCATAAGTTGGATTGTAGTCAAACTTGCAAACAGTTGCTGGTATATGTAGGCCTAATTATTTTGGGACCATTTGGGCCCTCAAAAATTCCGGGCCTACATTTGGGCTTTGTGGGAATATTATTTCCACCTTAAATACACTTTGGGAGACATTTTTTGGGCCCAAGTATGTTTGGGACCATTTAGGCCCACATTTTGTTTACATTGCAACAATTCCACAACCTTAAGTCGTATTGTAGCCAAACTTGGTATACAGTTGTTGTTTAATAGCTGGTACATGTAGGCATAAATATTATGATATGGGGGGGGGGGGTGATATACGACATTTTAATATTCCACTCAAGCAAGGAACCATAGTGCCCGTTGGGCTCTTGTTTTTGCCTGTCCCATTTCGTCTCCTAATATATCTGGGGATCCCACGCCCTGCCCCTCTAGCGACGCCACTGGGAGAAAACCGGTGGCCAGTTAGCGCATCCTCGCTCAACAAATTCTTAAAGTAGATGCTACGGTGGCCTAGTAGAGACGGAACATTTCAATATTTCTAAACAATTCCACTTCTTTATGGAAATTTCAACATGTAATACCAAAAGTTTTGCATTTGATCTCCAACTTATATAATTTCTTTCTGGAAATTATTATATTTATGACTGTTATATCTCGAAATTTACTCCTTTGCAAAATTGCGACTTTCATTTCAGAATGTCAACTGTTGTATCTCAAACTTCCACCATATCCTCCCATTTAGACTTATTTCACGTAATTGCACTAGTTTATCTCAAAAGTTAAACTATTTCATCCCAAAATATCGAATTTCCTTGAAAGTTATGATGAGGGTGGTATTCAGTATGGTGGGTGGTACTATTATAGTAGGTTAGTGTAGGCATGTAAAAAGGTACAAATAAACTGTTGAATGATTTCGGTGTTTTTAGCAAAATTTCGTTTGCAATATCAATTTTGTCAAAACTTTACTGGGACATGAAACAAAAACTTGATCATTTGACGGTTAGCTGTCAATATCCACGTTCGGGAATTGAAATCGCGTAATTCTATAACCGAGGTACCGATGTGTGTGATCCACTGCATAGGGCATGCTTCTTGTATAAATTTAGGTCTGTTCAAATTTTGACTGACGAACTCCTATATATTTCCCAAGCGCCATGGACGCAACATGAACATGTTGGTTACGTACCATATTTACTCTTTTCACATTATCCGTCTAAGTTTCGAATGTTTGCATGTGCATGTTAACCAATTGAAATTTTGAGGTAACAAATGTCGACATAAAATGTCGAAATTACATCTAGGAAAACGTTCCATACGTAGATGCCAGCATTTTCATGGAAAGTAACAATTCCGAAATAAAATGGCAACATTTTAACATAAAACATCAAAATTTCGAGATAAATCGTGAGAAATTTTGGGTCAAAACCTTTGACATGTGAGATAGAACGTAAACCATCGACATCAAATGACGAAATTTCGCGATGAAATGGGAACATCGATATTTTCTGATAATACGTCAAAACTTCAATATGAAAAGTGGACAATTCTAGATCAAATGAACGTAGAAATTTTGTACAATTTCGAATTTTAACGTCAAAAATTTAATAAAACTTCTCAATTCTCGATATTCGCTTATATCGCGATTACATTTCGTTAACATTTCTGCATGTATGAAAAGTCAAAATTTCGGCAATGAACCTCGCAATGTTTAGCTAGAACGTCAAAGTTTCTAGACTTAATGACTAGATAAGACGTCCAAATTTCGGCATCAAACGTCGAAAGTTTGAGACTGCTTTGAAATGTCAAGATGTCCACATAGCATGTACGAAACTGATTGAACTTCTTCAGGGGTACGGCTCCAGGCACCGCCGGTTTTGAGCTCCTCAAGATTCGGAAGGTTTCTAGTCCAATTCCGACATAAAACGGTGTACCACAACTCAACATGGCCAGTGCGTTCGAATGTAAGCCAAATTTGAACTGGAAGCAGAAAACGATCACGATGGATGTATTCGCAATTTTGCCGACACAATTATCTGTTTGTCCCGATTTAGTCTTTAATTTCCCAAAACCCATACTCTGCATGGCGATACCGTATGAACAAATGGCCAATAAAGTCATCAATTTTATTATCATATTCAGTCGATAGTTCGAATTATTATGTCATTACTAAAAAACGAAGTTTTGAGATAAAATGTCAAAATTGCGAGATAAATCATAAAAACTCCGAGACAAAATATCGAAACTTTGAGATACAACGCCGTCATACCGGTATCGAAGTAAAACGTCAAAATCGAGATGTGTGCCGTTGCAATTTCGACATATATAAAATATAATGGTAAATTATCCAATTTTCGAGATTAAATGTAGAAATTCGTCGATAAAACGTCAACAGTTCCAGGCAAAACGTCGAAATTTCGATATAATAACGTCACATCTTTAAGATGAAACCGTGGAAAATTACCACATAAATATCGAAATTCTGAGATCAAGCAGTATTTCTTTTTCACAAAGAACCAAGCATTTTACATGTAAATTCGAAATTTCGACATAAATCGTTGCAGATAAAATGTAAATATTTGGTAACATATTGAGAAACCAATCGTCCGTCTGGTAGACCCCAAACCCCGCCGATTTTCTGCTACATCACGTTTTCATAGCTTCCTGCGACACTATTTGAACAGGTTATTTTGGTTTTTGTCCCTTTCATCCCCGAAGGAATCCAAAGGACCGCAAGCTCCCTAGCTGCATCTCCATTGACCATGCACGTCAAAGGAGTACCATAGCCATCTGTGGCAGCTCCCTGGTAGCAGTGCGTACGCAGAAATATTAGCCAGGGCCAATCCTTATAGTTTCAACGTGCAAAGTTCGTACAATTCGTCGAACGGTATAGAACTTTGAAGTCGGAACATTTTGTGAATTTTTCTTTCTGAGGTTTTCATCATTCCTTGAATGATCCTTGAGGTGACAGAAAACGAGTGAAGTCAGTAGTAGATGTCTTAATGAACGTACACGAGGTAAGATTATTAATCAAGCAACTGTAGCCTAAGATAAATGGTTTACTCTGTATGTTGTGTTGAAACAGGTTTAGCCCACATGTTAACGAGAGTGTCGCCCACGTAATCACCCACACGCACACGCATACAGCGTGACTACAAAGGTTCCTTTGCTTTCAGCAAGGAACCAAAAACAAGAACAGAGATTTATTTAAAATGAAACTATTTATTACTAGGCAGCAGACGGCTCGTGTTCCAAAATAGAATTCAGAAAATATTTTTAACTATTAACTAATATTTTTAATATTATTATTTTTCAAATGGCAAAAAAAGGAGCCAAAGTTCTCACTGACAGAAAATCAGAAATGCTTGAAAATACCTAAACAGTACTAATGGTATCAAAGTAATATGATGAAACTGTGGCAAATCAGAAATGCTTGAAAATACCTAAACAGTACTAATGGTATCAAAGTAATATGATGAAACTGTGGCAAATCAAAAATGCTTGAAAATACCTAGACAGTACTAATGGTATCAAAGTAATATCATGAAACTGTGGCAAATCAGAAATGCTTGAAAATACCTAAACAGTACTAATGGTATCAAAGTAATATCATGAAACTGTGGCAAATCAAAAATGCTTGAAAATACCTAGACAGTACTAATGGTATCAAAGTAATATGATGAAACTGTGGCAAATCAAAAATGCTTGAAAATACCTAGACAGTACTAATGGTATCAAAGTAATATGATGAAACTGTCGTGTCAGAGTACTCTGTCAGGCAAAGAACATCAAATAAAGAGCTGGAACAATAAAATACATATTTCAAAGCAGTACCAAATGGTTTTGTTGAAAAGTTACGTCATAAACAGAGCAATTTAAGTTTCCAGCATAGGCCATTTACTAATTAAACATATTTCGAGCTGATAAGCCTTTGGTACTAGAGTTTCATGAGCAATACTTCAACAGTACTGTATACAGTTGTGAGTTCAAAGGGAGGAATGATTTGGAATCAGATATAAACAGATTAAGGAATGGAAATGTTCAAATAATAAATCAAAAATGCTAAAGAAATGCTTTATAAAATGAAAGACTTTCTACATTAGCTACCCTTGATTATTAAACTAATAAAAACATATGGTAATAAAGAAGAAGCAAAGATGGTAATCTACAAACTGTTAAAGGAAAAGCAACAGAGTTGGAATGGTGAACTTCAAGCATCGCCCTGTAAAAGTTTAGTCAGATTAAGTCAAGCATCATCCTGTAAAAGTTTAGTCAGATTAAGTCAAGCATCGCCCTGTAAAAGTTTAGTCAGATTAAGTCAAGCATCGCCCTGTAAAAGTTCAGTCAGATTAAGTCAGGTATCGCCCTGTAAAAGTATAGTCAGATTAAGTCAAGCATCCCCCTGTAAAAGTTTAGTTAGATTAAGTCAGGTATCGCCCTGTAAAAGTATAGTCAGATTAAGTCAAGCATCCCCCTGTAAAAGTTTAGTTAGATTAAGTCAAGCATCGCCCTGTAAAAGTTCAGTCAGATTAAGTCAAGCATCGCCCTGTAAAAGTTGCGTCAGATTAAGTCAAGCATCGCCCTGTAAAAGTTTAGTCAGATTAAGTCAAGCATCGCCCTGTAAAAGTTCAGTCAGATTAAGTCTGGTATCGCCCTGTAAAAGTTGCGTCAGATTAAGTCAAGCATCCCCCTGTAAAAGTTTAGTCAGATTAAGTCAAGCATCGCCCTGTAAAAGTTCAGTCAGATTAAGTCAGGCATCGCCCTGTAAAAGTTTAGTCAGATTAAGCCAAGCATCGCCCTGTAAAAGTATAGTCAGATTAAGTCAATCATCGCCCCGTAAAAGTTTAGTCAGATTAAGTCAAGCATCGCCCTGTAAAAGTTTAGTCAGATTAAGTCAAGCATCGCCCTGTAAAAGTTTAGTCAGATTCAGTCAAACATCCCCCTGTAAAAGTTTAGTTAGATTAAGTCAAGCATCGCCCTGTAAAAGTTCAGTCAGATTAAGTCAAGCATCGCCCTGTAAAAGTTGCGTCAGATTAAGTCAAGCATCGCCCTGTAAAAGTTTAGTCAGATTAAGTCAAGCATCGCCCTGTAAAAGTTCAGTCAGATTAAGTCTGGTATCGCCCTGTAAAAGTATAGTCAGATTAAGTCAAGCATCCCCCTGTAAAAGTTTAGTCAGATTAAGTCAAGCATCGCCCTGTAAAAGTTCAGTCAGATTAAGTCAGGCATCGCCCTGTAAAAGTTTAGTCAGATTAAGCCAAGCATCGCCCTGTAAAAGTATAGTCAGATTAAGTCAATCATCGCCCTGTAAAAGTTTAGTCAGATTCAGTCAAACATTGCCCTGTAAAAGTTCAGTCCGACATCTCTCAGTGAGTGTAGTGAGTGATCTGTAAAAGAAAGGTGAAAGGTGAGATCATGATTAATCACAATGTGTAGTGATGGCGCTATTGAGAAATATCAACAACAAACCTGTTAATAACAATTCAAAGTTTCAACGGCCTGTGAGTTTTGGAATGAGGAAACTACAGCTCATTTCTGTTAGCAGCTGTCAATAACACGAGATAAATGTTGTAAGAATGCTCAGGTTGACAAAAGTAATCTTTTCCTGATATAACCATAACAATATCTGTCTGTTTGCTCATGATTACCAAACTCGCGGCTAGTACTATGTTCACCCACACTATGTTGTTCTTCCCACTGCTAATGGAACTATTCACGTTGTGGTGATTTTTGATATTCATGTCCATGGCACGTTTCTTTTGGGTAAACAGTTTTACTGGTGATCTTTCCTGTCAAGTAATGAGCTAATTCTTACCATTTAATTTCTCCCATTTTCAAACATAGCCAATCGATTCTTCACACTTCCTTCCTTGATAATCTCCTTGGAGCCTGAAGATGATCTGCTCTTGTCCTGAAATTATCATTCAAATTAAACGGTCTCAAATGGAACTTTTCAACTCTTACAGAATCTTTTCATGGAAATATTATTAATGTTCATAACCCACTCCAAAAATTGATGAGATGTGTACATTCAGTACTAGACATAAGTAGAGTTGAAAGATCCGAACTAATGATGAACATGACGAGAGTTAGTCCATTAAACCATAGGTTGCATTTTTCAGCTCTCTCGACCTCAACTTACTGAAACTTTATCCCTCCTGCAAACAGACTGGTTAGTTTGGAAGAGTTGAATTGTTCACACCTTGCCATGTCTGCCTTGATCTGATAGTGATTTGACTACTAGCTGTGTGATGAGTTGCATAATAGACGAATAGGCAGCTCAACTAAGGTGCGAAAAGATGGGACTTATCACTCAGCTAACCAACTGGAAAAAACCTGCCGTTCAGTACAAACGGCGGGTTTTTGGATGCAACCTATAGCTAATGGACTCCTTTGCGGCATGACTGTATAATACAACATACAGTGAGGAACTTTCAATTTACTGAATGTAGGCATCAGATATACAGGTCTAAAGATTCTCTATTCAACATACTGTGTTTACAAGGTTTCCACTTTTGACGGATCTGGTGATCTCAATTGACCTTTGACCTCCACATCACATCACACCACAAAACACTTCTCTTCATAATGTGGCATTCTCATAGACAGAACTATCAAACTTTCCCGTCTTGTGATGTCATACTTCCAAATTTTCACATGACCCCAAATGACCTTTGACCTACACATCACACCACGAAGCACTTTTCTTCATACAATGGCATTCTCATAGACAGAACTATCACACATTCCTGTCTTGTGATGTCATACTTCCAAATTTTCACATGACCCCAAATGACCTTTGACCTACACTACAAACCAAACGCTTCATAGACTCAATACATAGCATCCACATACAAGGCATAAGATCTGTCTTTTTCTTGAGATATCATGTTCACAAGCAGCCACACATACATACACACAGTGTTGTAGCCAGGAGAAAGTGAGTGCTGGCTAATTAGAAGAGAGTGGCGGCTAATTTGTCTGAGGATGGCAAGCAAAGCCAGCCCGCGAGCATACCGAGCCCTCCTCTGCGTGAGGTCCAGGGGCCCTTGGTGGGGTTCGAGGGGCGAAGCCCCCGCAGCTACAGGGTTTTAGTTGATTTCAATGGCTTTAGGTGGCTCTATTCTACCCCTATTTTAATTTGGTTTTGTTCAGGCTAGAGAATCGGACTACAGTATTCTAAATTCTGATTCAGAATAGTAATATTTTGGGTAAATTATTTCGAGTTTGACACAGGTAATTTTCAGTGTATTTTGATTTCATTTAATACAAGATTCACTGATTTTTGTGACGGTTGGTAGGAAGCTTGAGTGGCGGTCGGTAGGATGCTGGTTTTTACTCTGAGTGCCGGTCGGCAAGCACTAGTGGCGGTTACGCCCGACCGGCGCCGACCGGCGTGGCTACAACACTGCATACACACATATACACCCATATACGCACACACCATTGCGACTAAAAAAGTTGCAGTTTACGTCAAACCAAACAGGATTACTTAATTAGCTGATGGGAATGCTTGGTCCTTATTTAAAAAGCCAATACTTCATTATAAACTAAAGGCATGATTTCTATATGATGATGATGTCAAATTTGAAGATTTTTTGATAACGAAGCTGACATGAACCAAACTTACCATTTTGCTTCTATTCCAAGCTTCCTCTTTCCTCTGCTTGACTCTTTAAAATGGAAGATAAAATCATTAACAAGATTAAGATTCAACAGTGTCCATGCTAAACTTTGGAAGAAGGCTAAATATGGATACGCTGTAGGACAGAACACTCAAGTGATGTATCTATAGAATGATCACAAGAAATTCGAAGACCATCAGAACTTTTAAAGTTGCTTTGAAGACTCACTTATTTAAGAAATCGTTTTTATAATTGTATTGTTGTTCAGCGCCATTGAGTGTTTTAACAGTAATGTGCGCTTTACCAAGTGTTACCACCTTAACCTTTGAATGAAAAGACAAGTCTCCATTGAAACATTAATAATAGCATCACACATATAACCTCCATTCAGTTGCTAGTATTATGGTGACATAGATGTACCAAATCCCAGAACATACGGCAAGTGACATTTGCACATCAGTGCGCAATATATTCAGTGTTTATTTATCACGTTATACGATACAATAATATGCCCGACAGAGGTAGAACTCAATGATTATTTCAACAAGTTGTAACGGCGGATTGCTACACAATGCTGTACATATTGCACATTGCACTACAAAAACCTTGTCTTTCTTTACATTACAGTATCAAGTAGGTAATGGTAAAATAAAACATCTTACTCACTTTCCTTCGACTGGGATGAAAAGAGTCCTAGAAGAGAAAAATTTACATAAAGTAAAGAGACAACTGAAAACAGAATCTTATTCACAATTACGTTTATGCAAATCATCATATTTTTATGAATAGGAATTAGAAAAGAAAACATAAGACAGGTCTTTGCAATTAAAGAAAGTTGCAAAAACAAAGATAATTCAAATGACATGAACTGCTAATGACTATACCAATCAGTTTCGGTCAAAATCAAAAAACAAGTTCATGGATTGCTTTAAGAGTTGCTTATTGAAGATACCAATGCATCGGAAGTCAATATGAATACTACAACCACTCATGCTCAAGTCTATGAATGGAGTATTTTGTTTAAGCAAGATATCAAAACTGAGTGGTTACTTACGGAGTCTTGGGTTCATTCTGTATCTCCTTATCTAGTTCTGTGTACTGGAAGATAAGACACAAAGATCACTATATTATGTTTTGTGCACATCTATATATATAGTAACCTATTATACACTATCAGTATGCATTTGCACTGCAAAAGTAACGTTGACAAGAAAAACAATGAGTCAATTATTACTGCAGGGTAAGCTGTAACTGGTTAACGAATTGTGATGTTGTTTTACTTATTGGTGATTTTTGTTTCGAATTCGCATATATAAATTTGAAATACGAAGTGAGAAATAGAAATTTTTATAAACCTGTGGCGTGGGGGTTAAATGCATGGAGGTAAATGTAGTTGATCTACGATTTTGAAGCCTAGGCCAAGACTCCTCATGTAACCATAACATTGATACAACTAGGCCTAGCCTATTCAATTCGGAATGGTTCCATCCATAATGGTGCATATACGTACGGTTGAGATTTGCCGGAAAAGTTTATCTTAACGCTGGTTCATAGAGCGTACTAAATCGATATCCAAAAGTCTAAATCAGCTAGGCCTATTGTAACGCTAACAAAAGGATGCTAGCAACCACTGCTGCCTGTGGAAGCACTCTAAACCTGGAAGCAGACTCAAGCTCCGCCCACTCTGCATATTACTGAGAGAGAGGCAGTAGAGCTGTGGTCATGCTTTGCTGATTTCAATGAATGGACAATAGACGCTCACACGCCGTCGATTAGAATTGGCAAATTAAATATGAAGATTAAATGTTTGAAGGGATAACTTTAAGTAGTGAATTTACTAATTTTCTATAAAATATGGGGAAAATGTAGAAATAAAATAAGGATAGTCTGAACCAGAAGAATAGCGGAGTGAGATTGTCAACACAGATTTAATTTATGTCTTGTGGGAGTTGTTGTATCTGAAAACAAGAAAGGAACCAGTCTGAAATTGCAAGTGTAACCCACATATTGGCCAATATGATGCTTTGCTGACTTCTAAGGACCCTAACGGTCCTTTTCAGCTGCACTATCATGATACAATAAGGACACGAACCTGTTTATCCAGGGCTTGCTTCACCATCTGAAGATCAAATATATCACCAAAGACATCTTTTAAGAGGTTGATCAAGTCTGCTGCTGCCTCTCGTAGCTCCTCCTCAGATGATGAGGGTGTTATCTCCAGAGCTGGTACTCTTTTATTAATCTCTAATTCTTTCTGACTAACAGGTGCCTTGGTACCATTCTGCAGAAAGATGTTTGGAGATAATCAATATAATGAAAAACTCTTGATATATTTGGAGATAAGTACTGTAGGTAGATGGGAGTATGCTGGGAGATAGGTAGGTAGATGGCAGTATGTTGGTAGATAGGTAGGTAGATGGGAGTATGTTGGGAGATAGGTAGGTAGATGGGAGTATGTTGGGAGATAGGTAGGTAGATGGGAGTATGTTGGGAGATAGGTAGGTAGATGGGAGTATGTTGGTAGATAGGTAGGTAGATGGGAGTATGTTGGGAGATAGGTAGGTAGATGGGAGTATGTTGGGAGATAGGTAGGTAGATGGGAGTATGTTGAGAGATAGGTAGGTAGATGGGAGTATGTTGAGAGATAGGTAGGTAGATGGGAGTATGTTGGTAGATAGGTAGGTAGATGGGAGTATGTTGGGAGATAGGTAGGTAGATGGGAGTATGTTGGGAGATAGGTAGGTAGATGG
>JAIPMN010007039.1:0-12008 GCA_020650975.1 Apostichopus californicus
GGAACAGATAAACACGATCTTATATGATATTACAGACAAATTGACGAATGAGGTGCAATTTAAGAACGACTCCTGAATATTCAATGCACAGTATTCGTTATCAAATTTCCACTTACGTGAAAAGGTCTAGACAGCCTCTAAGTCACGGCATGGGGCAGGTGCCTCCATTCGGTCGGTGAAGGGAACTCTCAATCGGATATCAATACAAGTATACCGTCTACCCAGACAATGTAGCCTCTCCCGGTAATATATACCCTAGGCCTGTCTCCACGACATATATACTGTGATCGACGCCCTATTTACTAACGCCTAAAACCGCCGTCTACTCTGCCTAAATGCTCAGAGTGATGTGAAGTTTCAAAACCTCGTGGCCTATTCCACCTGGAAGCAATGCTTGCAATTAGGGGCATGTGTTTCAAATATTCATACTTTGTAAGAGACCTTTTGTTTTATTTAGCGCGCCTCGCTCCGTAACAAAACGTTTTGGAATTTACTGTTGGATGCGCTCCAAACACCTTGCATAATATGCTAATTAGTCTATGAATAGTGGAAATAACCCTATACGTTTCATTTTAACCATCACAGTGCTGTACTATCATATCACGCTTCCACGTAACTTTACTAAAAGAAAACAAGATGTTCATACTGTCTCTAATAGTGCTAGCGTGCCATGACAGCACAACATAACACATTGCCCCCTTTTGGTACCGTTATTAAGACAGATGACTCGCCCGTCTATTAACCCACAATATCATCTTTGGAGTATCCCCCCCCCCCCAATTTATCTTATTCCAGCAGTCTTGATAATCGAATGGACTTAAAAATGCATATTCAAGCCCCTGTTTTATTATTGATACCACCTGTGTAATTTGGAACTCTGGCATACGTGTTTATGAATATTCATAGTTCATTTGTAAAATACAGATTGGATTCAATCATAGAGATAGAAATTCGATTTCCATTAATTACTAAGTGTAAAATTGAGTTTTTGAATTATTATTTTTATAACTTTTCTTCCTTTATAGGAGACGAAATGGTATCCATTGAGGAATTTCAGACCGTCAATGTAACCATGGTGACTGGGCAAAATACCATGACAACGCCACGCTAATTACCATACATTACGTCATCATCACATTACGTTGCTATATAAGTCAAATTTCGGGACTGATTTAGTCAAGAGCAATATGACTTGAGTCCAAAGGTTATACAGTCTTTGGTTCTTGGTCAATTATAGGAGGGGCACAGAAATATGAAAAAAAAGAATAACGTAGTCTCATTTTTGTAATATACTTAAGAAATCTTGTAGCCTTGGCTCCGAACTCAAATTTCTGAACATATTAGTTGGACAAGTATATCTGCAAATATCGACATGAATTAATCATTCAAGTCCTAATCATTCTGTAATAGCGCCACCTTCCAGGACGCCAACCAATTAAATAAGCACATGGCCGCAGGGCAAAATCCAAATGATAATTTGAAAGAAACATCTTTCATAATGACCGAAAATCATCACAATCCTTTTAATCTGTTTAGTGTGAAGTTTCAATGAGTACTTTTAATTGATAGTCACTTCAAAATGGAAGGAGTGTGACCATTGGGTCGTTGAAATCTACGATATAAATAACATTTTAGAATTGGCATGGTGCATTGTAAGGCACTGTTATTTAGGGTATAAGTTAGCCTAGTTAGGTCTATCAGTAAGTTCACACGCGGCTAGGTTATGTTAATTGACCAGTAATATCCCTAGTCTAGTCACCAGATGGCCTATACAGGGAAACACTGACAATTACATTATCTTTGGCAAAGGGAGCACAAGTCGTGATTCTTCTATAAGCAGCTTGAAGTTAGTGGCAATTCGAGCTCCACTTTGTAAAACATTGCAGAAAATATACGCTATGAAACTGCGTTCTGTGATGATTGCATGAGATCACCGACTATAGTTCAGACCCTAGACAGTATTTTATGCTGCAGGTCATCCACAGAATAAGTGTAAATTTCTCAAAGATCAGTTGTTGCTCGGAAATGATTTTCTTGTGTTTCTTCAGTATCATAAAACCAGACGCAAACACAAATATAGATGACAGTCCAGTTGTGATTCGTCTTTTTATGTCAGTGTGTGGCCGGCTTACGGCCTTAACCTTGATATTGTATCCATTACCCAGTTATTTGTAATGCACTGCAGACTTAGAAATAAACGAAATTAATAAAAAAATTAAAAAAAAGAATTAAAAAAAACAAACAAATACTGTTGTAAGGAGTTTTTTTTTCATCTCTATTGAATGTTATCAAACAGGGTTTCAGCTCCCCTCTACTGCCTGCCTCCCCCGTCACCGCCTGCATCCCCTCTACTGCCTGCCTCCCCCACCACCGCCTGCATCCCCTCTACTGCCTGCCTCCCCCGCCACCGCCTGCATCCCCTCTACTGCCTGCATCCCCCGCCACCGCCTGCATCCACCTCCACTATAAGCATCCCCACCACCACCTACATCCCCTCCAAACCCGTCTATTAGCCAAACCTTTGGATGATAATACAGAGCACAAAACACTACACCTTGCATTAGACAAACAATATGGAATATCAATCAATGTATGTACACTTTACAATCTTTGACACACTTACCACACTAGACATATGCATTATGGATATTATCTTCAGTTCATATTGGGCTCAGTAAAGGCAATGACCCTTTCAGGTGACCTATGACTCATAATATCCTGCTCCTACCAAGAGTAACACAAAGCATCCGAATGTATCAGTTTATCCCAGGAGACCAACAGTTTGAAATAATGGACTGGAAACTTCCTTGGGAGAGGTAAACATCCACAGCGCCCTCATTTAATTAAGGGCAACACAAGTTCAAAGTAGATTGTTGATTTGATATCTACCCTTGTACACTGCATTCATATTCAGCTGTTAATAGTTACAAGTGCAATGTTCAGTGAAATCTCTGTGTAGTATACCTTATCACTAACAGTGAACAGTATGTTTTTAAGTAGCATATGTGCTACATTAAATGCAACAAAGGCAATGGGCAACATTACTTGCTGTGAAGGTATCATGAAGAGGGTATAACATTGAAATTTGCACTGCAATGTGAACTCATACGATGTTTTTAACACTTTGATACATTTTTCATGACACAAACTAACAATAGATTTTGTGCTTTCATTTTGGTGTGGTAGGAGTAGTTTATATGGAAACACTATAAGCTCTAAGCTAATGCAATGGTTTTTATTGATTTTTGACAAGACATGGTTAGACCATACATCATTATAAAGTGGTATGATGGGTGTAAATGACACCTGTGTACATGATATCTGTACATAACACCTTCGTACATGACACCTGTAAACATGACACCTGTAAACATGACACCTGTAAACATGACACATGTGTACATGACACCTGTAAACATGACACCTGTGTACATGACACCTGTGTACATGGCACCTGTGTACATGACACCGGTGTACATGACACCTGTTTACATGACACCTGTTTACATGACATTGGTGTACATGGCACCTGTGTACATGACACCTGTGTACATGACACCTGTGTACATGACACCTGTTTACATGACATTGGTGTACATGACACCTGTGTACATGACACATGTTTACATGACACTGGTGTACATGACACCTGTGTACATGACACATGTTTACATGACACTGGTGTACATGACACCTGTGTACATGTCACCTACATGACATTGGTGTACATGACACCTGTGTACATGACACTGGTGTACATGACACCTATACATGACACCTGTGTACATGACACATGTTTACATGACACTGGTGTACATGACACCTGTGTACATGACACCTGTTTACATGACATTGGTGTACATGACACCTGTGTACATGACACTGGTGTAAATGACACCTATACATGACACCTGTGTACATGACACATGTTTACATGACACTGGTGCACATGACACCTGTGTACATGACACCTGTTTACATGACATTGGTGTACATGACACCTGTGTACATGACACTGGTGTACATGACACCTATACATGACACCTGTGTACATGACACATGTTTACATGACACTGGTGTACATGACACCTGTGTACATGACACCTGTTTACATGACTTGGTGTACATGACATCTGTGTACATGACACTGGTGTACATGACACCTATACATGACACCTGTGTACATGACACATGTTTACATGACACTGGTGTACATGACACCTGTGCACATAACACCTGTTTACATGACATCGGTGTACATGACACCTGTGTACATGACACTGGTGTACATGACACCTATACATGACACCTGTGTACATGACACCTGTTTACATGACATTGGTGTACATGACACCTGTGTACATGACACCTGTGTACATGACACCTGTGTACATAACACCTGTTTACATGACATTGGTGTACATGACACCTGTGTACATGACACCTGTTTACATGACACTGGTGTACATGACACCTGTGAACATGACACAAGTGTACATGACACCAGTGTACATACATTATTCCATTCTCTATGTTATTATCCCATAATTTATTATTGCTTGGCTTGTGTTGGATAGCTGACAATAGATGAGATACAGTTAGTACTTATATCAGTCTTTAGATCCCATAATTTACCATTTGTTTGGCTTGTGTATGATAGCTGTCAATAGCTGATACATAGATTGTAGTTTTTGCAAGATGTATATGCAATAATTCCATTGATAGACATATGTAGAGCTGTACACAGCTGGCAAACAGTTGATGTTTGTATTCTCCATCACATCAGCAGTGTAGCTTCTGTTCGTTGATACTGGTCACAAGGACAGCATAAATTTCAGACCAGGTGCTGCTTTATTGTGGAAAGTTCCACCCCACTGCTGTTGGTCCACATCTGTGTAATTACCATCTCCAACAAGTCTGACAATTACAAGAAATGAAAAGAGAAAAGCAAGAAAGATTACAAATAAAACACATTTAACATTAAATAGACACACAGACACACAAATGAACACACAGACCAACATGAACAGACTAGACACCAATAACAAAGATTTATCAACAGAAGTTCAGTTTTATTATAAATTCAGTTTTGTTGCCAGTGTAACCTGCAAATGTATTCAGATTTGAATTTAGTTTGCATTAGCAATGTTTAGATTCTAGTTAGATTGAATTCACAGGACAAGAGAACGTTAAAACATTTACTTACACCGGCCTTTCTACAATACTACTGTATGTGTAACACTTTACCATTGCCATGTCCACAGTAAGATACAAAGAGCATGGTTTACCTGTTATCAACAAAGTTGCCCTGGTAAGCTGCTCCATTCGGCCAGCTGTAAGTTCCCTTTCCATGGAACTGATTGTCCACGAACTCTCCCTCATAGGAACTTCCACTTGGATGTGTTAGTTTGCCTTGGCCATTCATTTTGTCATTAGCCCAATGGCCTTGGTAGCAGACGCCCGTTGCAGTCGTGTGTTCGCCATAACCACTTCTCTCGACTCCTCCTCCTTCTATTTCAAAGTATTCACCCTCTGAAAGGAAAAATTGTCCAGAGGTTAGTAATAGCTAAAGGTACTTGGCAATGGTTGCGGAATCTTTGAAAGTTATGTACAGTTATTTGACAGTACTAGGCTGACACCTCTCCGAACATGAACCTTCATCTGTTGAACATGTAATACAATCAGTCAGTGTTGATATTAATAAATAAAACATTGATATTTATCTGGGTTTTCAAATTGTAAGATTTAATAACCACTTCCTGCCACAAATACAAGATCTAGTAAAACTTGAATGGTATTGTGAGTTCAATCCCAAGTAATATGTAGACATTAACAAAAAATCATTGATGAATCTTCAAATACTACTGTAGAGTCATTTCAATTATGAACACCCTTAAATTGCATCAAAAGTGACTCAGAGCTGTATTTTTTTAATTTAATTTTTTTTGTGAGAGTACAGTACATCATCATTCAACATCAAGGTTAATATTTCACCATGTAGTGTTGTATGTTGCATAAAAACAATTTCATGTCTAAATAATGATATCATAAAACCTACATGGACTACATTTGCATACAATTTGACAGGCCTAGGCTGGCTTGTAATAATATAGCAAAAGTAGGTAAATGGTGTACATATGACCTTTCAAAGTTACAGTAGTTGTGTTTCTGGGTGCATTACACACAGGTATGCATATTAATACACACATTCGCATCACACCTCACAATAGCTGTGATTGTTACTGTAGCTATGAAGCATAGAACAATACTACGTTCTGTAAACAGAGTGACTTTAACAATTGTACTGATGGAATATATTATTCTATTTCCCTTCTAGTTATGAAAACATTGTGAGTTATAACTACCTGTTTATTTGCAATGACCACCAAAATCATGCCAGAATATTCTTTACAATGGCGCCATTAGAAATTAAAGTTTCCTGTACTATTGCGCAACTTGATCACCAGTAGTTCTGTAGCAATATATATCTAAATCAGTAGAAGTCAACCTCATTAATTTTAACAACATACTATCGTCATTATGCACAGACAAACCTACTTCCTTTGTTTCCAATATCCACATTGCATTTAATAGAAAGCACAATTTGAAATATGAATTCAATTCAAATTTGTTTACTCTCATACCCACCAAAATTAATACAATGTTTCACTTATGATAAAAAAAATGACACACAATTAACACTATAAATGAAATCTCATTGTTAATAATTGAAGAATTAAAAAACAAACTTACAGTAAGAAGAAAGATAGAATCAAGAAGGGGCATGTTTACCATATCTGTCACCATTGGGAAATATAAAAGTACCCTTCTTTAGGGTTGGGTTTGTGTCCTCCTTGTCCTTCTCCACCTTCTTCCCTTTCGGAGCTAAATGAAATGGGGGAAAAAACAAAACAAAAATCAGTGCACTGTTACGTGGCTGCCCAGGTGCTTTACAGTTAGCTGTGTGATGCATAGTTACATAACTACTGTATCTCTGTAACTAGATGGCTGCCCAGGTGTTTATGACAAAAGTATGTAACCTAGTTTACAGTACTGTATTTCTGTGACATGGCTGCCTATAGGCAGAAGGTGCTTATGACAAAATTTATTTGAAACCTAGTTATATACTACGTATATATGTTACGGCAGTCTGGCTATGATATAGTCATTATTGCCAAGTTCGGAACACTGCGAAGTTCGGACACCCGTAAGAAATACTGTACACGATTTCACCATGACAACCTACATAACCAATTTCACCAAAAAGTACGAAGCTACAGTTATTTTCTCTCCAAAATGACCCGTTTGCAAGCAAGTACTTACATATTTGTCAATAAATGGAAGTTATAGTTTTGGGGTGTTTTAAGGCTTAGGTGTCCGAACTTCACAATGTCCATGCTACTGATAGCATGGACACTTCCAATTCCGGACACCTAAGCCTTAAAACACCCCAAAACTATATCTTCTGGTATAAATCACCTGAAAATTTACTTGATATGGTGGGAGAAGTGTGTTATATTACGATACACGGCCAAACTTTCTTTCCTGCAAACTGTTTTCACGTTGTATTCTAAGAAGATTCTTGTGATTGTGGATCTGGTATTTCTTTGCTAGAGTATTGCCAATTTCGGACACACAGTCCCACAGTGTGGCGCTAGTGATAAAATTGGTGGCGCAGTTGCTCTTTCAGTAATTATAACAGACTTAATAGATCTCCGTCATTTTATTGACAAATATGTAAGTATTTACTTGCACACGGGTCATTTCGTACTTTTTGGTGAAATTTGGCTCTTCCTGTAGGTTGTCATGGTGAAATCGTGCATTTCTTAGGGGTGTCCGAAATTGGCAGTGTTCCGAAATTAGCAATACTGACTATACTGATAGCATTGAACTTGGTTTTGTGCATCACTTTTGCTTACACTGAGTTCCCTGGCTTCATTGAAGCATGATATACAGTAACTGTACGATGCTCAGCAAACAAATGCTCTTTTAAAGATCAAAGATAATGAGTTAATTATCTTTCAACTAAGTTAGGCCTTGCATACATTATTTCACTGTTTACAAGTGTTAACCTAGCCTACAGATGTTACTTTGATCAGATTCCGGCACATGAATGAGATACCCTGCAGAGTTATACTGTAGCCAACAACTTGTAAGGCCTAACTTGAGGTCTTGAAGCAAAAGAGACGAAGCGAGGACTAAATATATCTCTAATTTGAACTTGAGTATAATTTAAGGCTAAAGACATAGGCCTAGGCTATAGCGTGAATATAGGCTCTAAGTTTGTCTCACGTTATTATCAGTACAGCTTAGTTTTTATCGCAGAACTGGTAAGCATACATGTAAATGGAACGGTAGAACTCGATGAGAACTTACCTGGCATTCCGTCACTTTAAAAGTTAATTTAACAACGAAATTTTCACGCGGAGGTGAAAAAACTTACATCGGAGCTGTATAAGTTAGCCTATACAAAAATGAAAAATGGGAAAATGCTGGAAGACAAACGGATAAAATTGAATAACTTCTTTTGAAAGGGTTTCGCGTTGCTATGGCCACTGGAAGGTACCTTGTGGGAGTATAAGATTGTTATTCTCCATATGACCGTCAAGTGTCGAATTTGGCAAAAACAAATTCCGTAAAGTTAATATTAAAGCCACTGCAAAACAGCAGTGTTACATAGCGAACAACTGATACAGCGAAAGCCTCAGATTCGATCCCAATTAACTTCAAGAGCCAAAAAATGTCCTAAACTGCCAGATCAATGTCTTGAAAGGTGAGGGCAAGAAATATGTTGTGTTCCTGGATTTTTACCAGACGAAGTTTCCGGGAGATATGACATACGGGAAATTGAAAATTTCGACGTTTCAAAGAGATGTAACGTCCTTGCAAGAATGCCGCCTCAAATATTGCACAGTCTATCCATGTTATAAAATTTCGAAATGGACGAAACTAAGACAATATTTACTTAAAATTAGGAGCAGAGAGCTAAGTCGTGATATATCATATACTGTAAGTCAAAATGTGTAGGATATTTATAGTACGAATTTTGAAGAAGAACAAATTATTGCGAAGTCTATATGACACGAAAGTTGATAATTTGATTTCCTAGCACTCAGATCTTTGCTGAACAAAGGAAAACTAGCTGACGTCAAGCGCATCCCTATAGTTGAAAAATGATAGAAGCCAGAACCTACTCAAGTTCTAACATCCTACTAATAATTTGGAGTTCCAAGGAAGCCTGCAGTGGTTGAGAACTTGCAATAAAAGCAACATTAGCTACAGAAATGGACCAAAACTGATGACATTATTCACCTTGTTTGTGTTGTCAACTGTAATTCCAAAGGGTCTACCAAGTCTCCCCTGCCCGCTCCTCATCTGTACCCCTCCTCCTCTCTGCCCCTCCCCTCTCTGTCCCCCTGCCCGTCTCATGGATACGCGTCTGGCATTCAGTGATATGGATTTGTCTTCCATGAAAGGCGCATTGTATGTGATCATTATAGGTACTCATGTTCTTAGGTTCTTTATCGTAATGGCAAAGTAAGTGACCTTAAACTACCTGTCAAAATTTGTCTCATTCAATTGATAAACATTGTAGAAGTTCTTTGTTGTTGTTATACTGTGTCATGACATGTTTTCTCAATACGTTACTATCTACCGATATACTCGCACGGCTGTCACAAAGTCTTCAAGTAAGTTCATATTTCTTCTACGTAGGACATATTGGCGTAACTCTATTTTTACTGAAATCTTATAGACAGCTTAGGCTTGTAAACAGCTTAGGTATATGAAACAAATACGCATCCGATCCCAGTGAACAGTTTCCTGTCAGTATTTCCTGTATAGCCAATACAGTATCAACAGCCAACCACGTGACCGAATGTTTGTTTTTCAAGGTTCGTTCTTGAATAGTCTATTCAGAGGATTATTGACTGACAGCTTATCGTGAAGATCTCTTGTCCTCATTTCATCTACATACTGTGCTTGTGTCTTCTTGACGACACCTTTAATATTGAATTTGTTCATTTTATATCGATGAGAGATGCGTTGTACAATAATAGGTGGCGACAGTCCTGAATATCGTGATACTAGTGAATGGATTTATCATACAATCATATCATTTATTTAAATAATATCGAGATACCACTTTGGATACTGCGCCCGAAAGCCATCATCGTGACCAGGATAGTGTCAACGATGGAACCTCAGGAGGGGGGAGGGATTTGAGCCTGACCTTACATCACTTCACAGCAACCTGTGTCACTACCCTTACTTACCCCTGACCCTGCATGACCCTAACCATCCCCCAGTGGCGTAGGAAGGTACTTTTGAGTGGGGGGCTGAAGACTGATGACCGGCCTGGGGGAAGGGTCTTAGGGGAGGGAATTTTTTTGCACTTCCAGGTGGCCTCAGATGCAATTTGGTGCAATATAGCACACTTCAACACCCATTCCATTTGGTAAATAATTTTGCATTTTCACCTGGCCTTAGATGCAATTTGGTGCTCCAAATGAGATTTTTTTCTCATTTGGAAATGAAAAATGGGTTTTCTGACTTGCGAAGCGGGGGGGGCGGAATGATACTTCCGCCCCACCATATTTTTCACTGGGGGGCTGGCGCCCCCAGCCCCCCGGTTCCTACGCCCTTGCCATCCCCCATCCCTCCCTCATTATATCACAAACACAGTGTGCAATGACAGGTTAATGTAGAAATTAGCAGACATTAAAACTAACTGTCTAGACTCCCGCCACATGCATGGTTAATGATCACTCTGCCGTAGTTCTGGTCCAAGACCTCGAACAGTTAGTTACAAGACATGCTAGTTTCCTGATACGTGACTCCTACAAATCCAACATGGTGCGATACTTCTTAAAAAGCAACCAACGTTAGAATTAAATGTGAGGTATTTAAAGAATATGATACTTTCCTTTAATAATTTGAAAGGAAACACAAACACAAGCATCATAATTCATATGATAAAGAGTAATTGTGATGAAAATCATACCCACAACAGCTAAGAACATGTCTGTTCCATTTGCCGGCCTAAAATATAAAGTGATATTATTGTCGTGTCTGCGGTTATCATTTTGTAAATAATTGATGTCATTATTCCATTTGGAGATAAAGGCCTTTAATTATACCTTCCATTTGTCTTTTCTTGTTATATTTTCACTTGATAGAATACTGCGAGAGGTGACTGACATATTGAAACCAATGCCATAATTTAGTTATTTTTAGAATCACTCTTTGCAAAGCCATCTCCATTACAGAAAATGAAGAATGTAAAAAGAAAAGAAAATGCAAGCATATGTCGCTTGTCGATGGTGTTATATTGAGATTGCTCATTAATTAAGTCATGATAATTGAATGTAAAGGAAACTTTAAAACTGCAAATGCAAATTGATTTTTCTTATCTGTTCATCAAGTATATCTCTATTGTACATATACACCAATGGTGTTTGCTTGTCTTGACTGCGAGGGATGGTGTGAGGTAAAAGAGGGGAAGGGGAAGGCAGGTGGAGGCAGGGGAAGAGGGAAGCAGGGGCAGGGGGAGGCAGGGGAAGAGGGAGGCAGGGGAAGGGGAAGTTCATCACATTATTTCTATCGCATCGACTTATGGTCATCATTGCATATTTCACATTTCATCCTACGAAACTCCAGCATCTGTACATCTCCATTCCATGAGCTGGCTCATTTTAAATCAGGTTTGAATAATAGACTCGCGCTGTTCTTCTTCGGTGACGACTGGCTACCCTTGAGAACTTCGGCTCTTCTTGAGTACATTGTTCCCTCCCTCAGTGAATGCACGTAATATCAACATAGGTGACGGGACAGTCAGTTGGGGAAGGAGGGAGGGAGTATTCATACAAAGTTGTAGTTGCCAGTGTAGAGCTATATATATGTGGATAAGACAAACCTCACCGAAAGAAACTAAGTTTGCAAATTTCTATGATATCATTTATCGCTAGCTTAGTCGTATCGCAAGCGCACGTATATATACATATATATAT
>JAIPMN010007041.1:0-14509 GCA_020650975.1 Apostichopus californicus
TCCACTGATGTGTGGCATAGTGCTTTAGCCCTAGCTATGCTTTCCACTGATGTGTGGCATAGTGCTTTAGCCCTAGCTATGCTTTCCACTGATGTGTGGCATAGTGCTTCAGCCCTAGCTATGCTTTCCACTGATGTGTGGCAGAGTGGATTTGAAGTAAGTGTGACTCTCATATACAACGTTAGTTTGCCCTAGGTACCCCTCTCACTGATGTGTGGCAGAGTGGGTCTGGTTATCTTGTCCTAGTAATGGCTCCCACTAACATGTGGCAGAGTGGGTCTAGGGTTAGTGTGAGTCTCATACATAGTTTGCCCTAGGTACCCTTCTCACTGATGTGTGGCAGAGTGGGTCTGGTTATCTTGTCCTAGTAATGGCTCCCACTAACATGTGGCAGAGTGGGTCTAGGGTTAGTGTGAGTCTCATACAAAGTTTGCCCTTGGGTATGCCTCACACTGATGTGTGTTAGTACGGGCCTGGTCGGCTCGTCCATGATACACTTCCCAATGATGTGTGGTAGTGTGGTAAGTTTTGACGTTCATATTCAGAGCTGTCTTCCTGATCTTACCTCACTGTAGGAGGAATGAAATGAGAAGCAAAGCCTGTAGTAGTGACTGGATATCTTCCTGTGAGGGAAAGAACAAAAGCAGACAACATTGGTTCAATGATATATCACTCTCATCTACTACATGAATGTACTCTTCACCATGTTACTCTCTTCATTTTCAGCTGTGTGACTTAAAATAAAATCTATTCAGCTATAAACGAAGAAATAGAAAACTTGATGGTCAAGTTCATTTTCAATTTCCACACCAAAGAATTTGCAGAAGACTGTTTTGAAAATGATTAAAGTTGGTACTTGTAAGCAGATGCATCATGAATAATCCATCATATCTGGTAATATATATCAGTGTTTCTAATAACATACATAACTACCTTATGCTTCATTCTTTGAATATTTTAACAAACTTCGGCCATGGGTGTAACATTGTTACTGTATAATCAGGAAATCATCGCTGGCTCTTATTTCACATGGCACTTTTGCCATCTATAAACTTTGTCGATTGCGAATTATTGCAGAATAGCAAAAAAATACTTAAATCTTTTCCACTTGCATAACGTGTTGGTGCTTTTGTCATGCGATGCCAGAAGAACTACTCATACTCAACATATTTGCCTTGATTGCTCACCTTTAAAGGCATTGAAGACTCGCCCCAAACCGCCCTGTAAAAAAGTTAACTTTCCGTTGCTCGCAAGTGAAGTTTTTCTCTTGTCGCTACAAAATGCAGACAGTAATGAAACGTGATACCTTGTTATCTTTAGCTGGACCTGAGATGTCCATCGCTGTATGGTTTGTACACTGTGCTGTGGGTATTGACCGCAGCTGTATGTACTGACTGTACACTAGTGTCTCATTACCGACGGTAGCAACCTGTATGTGTATTTTCTGGGATCGATGGTGGTGTCTAACACTTCTATTACACCTCATTTGAAACTAGGTCAGATTACCGGCATTAGACGATTCTTTTTGCGCGAGTCTTCACACCCTTTAAGAATATTTACTTCTTATAGATACCACCATCCGGTAAAACACAGCTGTCTTGGGATATACGACACAAACCTCAACTGATGGCACTGTGTCAAGGGTAGGATATAGAAGGGGCTGCAGCATTCTGCAGCCAGGCTGCATAATGAGATGATCTCTCTATGATGTGCAGTTTCACACAATAGGACATGCTAGTCTGCCGAGATGATCTCTAATGTTTGTTATGGATTCAGCCTTTCTATTTGACACATTACTTTAATCTTGTAAGACACCATGTGAAAGTTTGGACACTAACAAACCCCAGCAATGCTACAGACTGGCTTCGCACATCATAACATATTTTTTTTCGCACCTGTTTCACACAATAGGAACTGCTGGTCTACAGAGATAATCATTATTGTTTGATATTGAATCAGCTTCGCTGATGGGAATTTTCAGCTGCTTTTCTTTTCTTTTCTTTTTGTGAAATGTTTTCAAAGAAGAAAGTGTTCCCTAATTTAAAAATACACATTAGACTAAATATTCAAGATCCAAGAGGCAGCAGGATCATGCAATCAACGAAGATCAAAAGAAAGATTTTGCAATTTCTGATGTAAACTTACTTCAAAACATCGTCAGGCTGGGCATTACTGTTAAACCACATTGTACTTGGTGTTATTGTTATAACATCTACAGCATCTTTCAAGGTACAAGCCTGTAATAACAACATGTTAAGAAGATAAAAAGATTGCTCTCTCTTCTCAGTAACACATCATCTTTTTATCAAAAGTTTGTTAATAAGATAACAAAAGTTATACTCTTCCATTTATCTTATAACAGATGGGGGGGGGGGTGGGGGCAGAGGGCATGGGAATTTTTGTGACCCATACCTTGTCTGATGCTGTGGTCATACAACTCCTCTCAACTGGTGACCACTTCTTAATTGAATTCAATGCCGACTTTCCTTTTACATGAACACCACTGCACAGTGTCTTATATATGTATACAAGGCAAATTTTTCTTTGCCACCCTGGTTATCTGAGATGACCAAATTTCTGTTTGGACGATCAAAACCAGCTTTGAAAAACATCTGGTTGACGGTTAATTGTTTCACATCAAATTCAGATCGCATTGTAACTAAATACCCAGAGAAAATTATAAGTTGGTATAAACACCATCTATCATTTTGTAGATTCTGGAATAAAGCAATAATAGTGGTAGGACTAGGATCCACACAAAGGGAATTTTTTTTTCTGAACTTAAGCTGGTGTTCTATTCATCAAACCTATACATCTCTCCTGTACACTGTACATATAGTGGTAAAATGTTAATGTTTTGATACATTTCTTAGGTCAACGAAAATTTGCCTTTTGGACTTCCAAAAAGTAAGACCTGATTGTCTTGAGAGCAATTGCCCTGTTATCTCCACCAGCCGTGCATGGCAATATCACTGAAGAGGATGCACCTAATAAATAGACATACTTACATATTTTCTACAAGCATGAATCCGTGTTGCACTGCCCTCTGTCGTCATGTGTTCCGCTAAGCTGGGAACTCTATCGTACTGCTTCATTATTTCACCAGAAACATGCACCTTCAGAGAGGGATCGCAAAATACAAAATTTTAACGAAACTTTATCATGTTTAGTTGGTACCTCAAGTTGTTCATAATGCAATTTTTAATTATAAACCCTCTAAAGGATATACTAACTTTAAGCTTTTCTTCCCCTTAGCACCATCTATCAGAAAGGAAGGAGCGGGGATGGGGGGGGGGATGGTCGGAATCTAGGGCTTCGGTTTACATCGCAATTCTAGAAGGCTAAATTCATCCCAAAATTGTCCCATTGTGATGCTGCTGAAAAGGAATGACTGATTACGATTAACTTATATTGCTGTAAAAATTTAAGGATCTTTCTTCCAAAAAATTTAGATAACACTTTTGCTTGATGAATGGATCACTTTTATAGTAGGGAGCAAAGACAGGAACAAACAAATAAATATTAATAAATGAATGCAAAGAGGCTCAAAAACCCTCACCTTCATTCCAAATGCCCTGGATATTTCAATAAAGAGATATTCATAACCATATTTTGCTCTGCATTTGATATGAACCATATGACGGGGACCTCGTTGCAACTGCCTGTAAGACAATAACAAGAATGTTTTCTTCTCGAAAATACATCATAGATAGAGCAAAACAAAAGCATGCAGCCACATAGTTATAATACTATTTGCAAAGGATGTTGTGAATTATTTTAATACTTGGTTAGTGTCTTTGAAAATTTTGTTACATACAATTACAACAATATTGTAAATGGCTTTAATCTAGAGAAAATTCCCACAGCATAGAGGCACTGAAGAGATTGAGCACTATAGCCTGCCACAGAAGACTGAACTGTATTTTCAAGAATAAATTACTGTTGGGAATTTGATGCGTAAACACATTGATATTTGATATAAAGTAGCATCACCAAGGTATACAGTGCAAAATACTAAGAAAAATTACTTTCATGTCAAAGAATTAATTAAAATAGATCTTTTTTTTTCAGAAATTTTTAAAAGCTCTATATGGCCATCACTTTTAAGTAATTCAAATGTTGCTGATAAAATGTAAAAATCTCACTCTTCTATAACACGCAACATAGCTTCACAACTTTGCTCCTGAAAAGATTTGGAAGGGAAGAAAATGCAAACGTTAAGACGAAAATTTGATCTGAAAGATTTTTTATGTATAATATTTATATTATTTAGATTCCTGTAAAGACCATCCTTAAAGGTTCTGTACAAAATACAAACAATCATATATTTTGTACAATCATATATAAAGCTCTTAATGAATATTTAGGGAAACATTTATGCTATTTCCTCTAACGATGCACAGCTAATAAATAATTCAATATCTGGATAATAAGGCACTGTAAATTGTAATGTAATGTAAATGTAAATAAAATCTTATATAGCGCACTACGCGCGATGCATCTGTGCGCTTTACAAACAATCTAGAAAATACAATGACATAAAACAGTAAATAGAAAAAACAGTAAATACATATACCATCTACAGATAAATACAGGAATATGAGATCGAAAAACTATTAAAGCACTGGTGAAGCGTAAAGCGATAAAACAGATTGACTACAAAATCTACAATTTGAATGCTAAAAAGTGAAAATCCCAATTGAAGTTAGAACCTAAAAACCAACACGACAGAACAATATAAAACAGATAAATACATGAATATGAGATCGAAAAACTATTAAAAGCACTGGTGAAGTGTAAAGCGATAAAACAGAATGACTACAAAATCAGTCAAATTGATTTTGTAATTCCATATTGTTAGAAAGAGATTTGTATGTAGAGACGAAAGAGAAAATCATTTGACATACGACAATCATGGTATGTGAAAATAAATTATCCAGCAGCAGACAATGTTACACAAAGTAAGCTCTTTCAACAACCCATGTTATGATGGCAAACATCGTTAGTGCTAATTGCCAATAATGCCACTTATTGAAAACAATAGCATTAATCAGCAGCTCTACAAGAGGTAATTGTCGGCGAAGTATTCGAGAAATGTAAAATCCACTTTAGCTAGTTTTCATGACATGTGTTTTCAAATATTATTAGCTCGATGTATGTTCCGGGTAGATACATATCACAGTACTGAGTAACTTTCTGAATCATTGAAATTTACAAAAACAGTAAAATATTATTCATTTGGACTGATGCTATCTGCTCTGTGTGCATGGCACAACCCCCCCCCCCCAATGTTCCAAGGCCTGGCTGCAGGCAATGGATATAGCAGAGAAATTCATAATCTGACAAACTCCAATTTTATCATTTTAACTAAGAGAAATACTCACTCGGTTTGGGATAAACATTATCTTTGGATCAAAGAATGTTGTATCAATATAGAGACTCTTGAGGGCTTTGACTCTGTCAAGATATTAGAAATATGTCAGCAGTTTGTGTCACATATAGAAAATGGTGGAGAACAAGATCCACATGTAGGAGCAAGGATTTGCAATATTCATATGGCTTTAGTTATATGAAATGAAACAACGCTTAACTTTTAGAGAACTCATAAAAATAATTGAATGAAAATAATTCATCCTAAATGATTAATAAATACCAGGATTTATAGATGGTTTATATCATATACTGTTAGGGTAGGATATGTGGAGAATATAGCATCACCAAAGTAGCCTAAGTGGAAACCATGGCAACGAGAAGGAAACGAGAAATGAATTTGTAGACAGACAGTGTGCCATTCCCTATAAGGTTTCAGATGTAAGATAATGGTAAAAACATGACACAAACAACTGGGAGATACACAACTTCACTATGAATGTAAATTTAAAACTTGAAGATGGTAAAATCGATTGTAAACAATAGAGCAGTGTCACAATCTACTGTACCCATAATTAATAGGGACTTGTTTTCACATATACGTTTCATCAAAGCATCACTGAAGTGAATGAACAATTTAACAATCTGGATAAGATTTAATTCAGGAGTATAAAAATGGTAAAACTGAGATACTCAACAAAGGGGAAGGTTCACTCTGAAGTATGAACAAATTTGGAAGACTAAAGAAATATTTGAATATAATGGATTAGAACCAGGGACTTCTTCAGGATTAAAAGTCCTGTGCTCTACTGGCTGCATAAGTGGCATGCACAAAGTGGAGCCATGTTTCCTCCCCTCCCCCTCCCCCCCCCCCACCTTCCATCATCAGTCTGGGGAAGTGCCAACCGTGCTTATGCCAACCGTGCTTTTTCAGTTTCTGGTCCCAAATTGTGGAATTCCCTCCAAAACCATTTAAAATGTATACCTAATAAATCACTTTTCAAATCTAAACTAAAAACCTACCTCTATGCTAAACATTTTTCAATTTAATTTGTAATTATATTTCATTGTTGCATTATTATTTTTGCTTTTCTTTCTATTCATATTTATATGTATGGCGCTTTTGACAACTATTTTGTTTATAATTAGCGCATTATAAATCTTAGTTATTATTATTATTATTAAGTGGTCCAGTTTTTAGTCCACATATGCCTCACAATGCACTGTTGCACAATGTACACAATGTACAATGTTGCACAATGTACTGTTGGAAGTCTAAAGTTTCATTGGTTTTTTGAGAAGACCCTCAATATGGGAGTAGGCTATAACAACCCCAGGGTAACATCCCTCATTTTTAGCATTGTCCATCATCCTCTGGCATTCCATACTGGTTCAGCCCCTAGTTAAATCAATTTTACACATAGGAGTGAGGGTTTCGTGACCTGTAGATGAAAATATTGTCGGATTTGTCACTTAAATATATTGTAACACTTTCCTCTGTGAGTAGCACCAGCCAGCAGATTCAGGGTTCTTGGCCTAAGGTGTAGTATTGTAATTGGCCAGAGAATGAAGATGAACACAAAATAATTCCAGAGAGGTGATGGTATTTTTAAAACCGATTTATTGAAAAGAAAACTTCTTACAGTAAGGTTAAGTGTCTGGTACTGGATATGTGGTACAAACTTGAGGCTATGTGGCCCTGAAGCCTACCATCAAGAGCATTTTGTCCAACAGCAACCAGAGTATAGACTGTTCTGTCCCTCCCAGGTAATGCATTTTATAAAAATCCCTTAAAAATACGTGGAAATACCACATGTATACAAATGATGAACTTTACCCTACAACTTACCTTAAGACATAATACACAAATACTACAGTGCATTCCTACCATCCCCAAGCAATTGTTCTCCTTTACAGGGATAAATGTGATCACATCAGTATCCCTAGGAAATATCACATGTGTTACATCACAATCCCAGGAAAAGCCTGATACCACATGCCGACCCATAGAAGCAGCCCCAAAAAGCCATAATCTGCCAACAATTACAACTGGTTTACTTAATGCCAGAAGAGATAACCCCTATATAATTCCAAGGGGATTTAAACTACCATAATGGTTCCACACAGAACTCCCATTGCTCCACAACTTTACAGTAACAGTGTTACAATATTATTCCAATTGTAACATTTGGACTGTTATAAATAACATTGACAAAGATTCATTCAGTTTGCTCTTACCCCTCTCCATCATGTAAGGCATCCATACTTGCTGCATCTCCAATCTTAAACCGGAAATCACCAGTGTAAAGAACTTTACCAGCATCGCCTTCCAACAGAAACCTATATGAGATAATGTTATATAAGTAAATGTATTTCAACACATTGTTATTGAAAAAAAAATGAAAAACGAAGACAATATGAACAAAAGACTTCTCAAATTCTATCCGAGTTAAGTGGATTGCAGAAGCCATTAAATGAGGTTGAAAATCATTCATGAAAGCATATATACTCAAGACCAAAGTTTTTTAGTTTTCCAAGTAACTGTAGTGATGAAAGACAATAAACCAACTGAATCATATAGTTAAATGTATCTCTCTTCTAAATGACAAGTGTTGTTGAGATGATGTCAACACTGCACCTGATACTTGTATCAGTTCACCATTAGTGATATCTTTTGTTTATGACATTTATTACAAATGAACTGTTTCTTTCTGATTTAGTGTGACATTAATCATACAGAATACTGGTCAATATATTAACAAAAGGCTTTCTTGGAATTTTTTGATCCTATTCTACACCTTGGCACTACTATTCACTTTGGCATATTGTTCCACTTCCAATTACAGACAGTCTGTGAGGAATTTATGACAAATTTGAATTTTGTATGGCGCTCACCAATAGAATAGCAAATTTTTACTTAATTCCAACAAGACTGCCTGTCTCAGTCCAGAAACTTTCAAACTACGCTTCGCTCAAACTAAGTTCTTCACAGTCATGTTTATTTTCTATTTTGCTAGAAATTCATTTGGCACTGTTTCAACTAAAGCACATGCTGTAATTTATAAAAAATATCATCAACTTATTTAAACATTTTTCCATCTCAAATGTTCACTTACATGACAGAACCGGGACAGTGACCAGCAGGTAATAGTGTCACCTGCAATTTCTCTTTCTGTCAAAAGGAAAACAGAAAGATTTTTTTATGAAAAGCGAAATATGTCAACAAAATATTACCGATAGATACACTAACACTGTGTGAACAAAAATATGCTGCAGGAAGATTCTTATATGTGGCTCACTGTGTCACACCTCTGCAAGCTAATATGAAAATAGAGAGATTACACTAAAGAGTAATGACAGTGACTTTACTAGTCAATTCATAACAAAGATTGCGGGTGGATTATCAATAACAATTATACATGCAATACAGTGTATACAATAAAAATAAAACTGTTAGCAAACTGCTTATCCACTAGAGAGCCTGTGTAAGAGAACATATACAATAAATAGCTGAAAGAGAAAACTTTTGTAAGCACTTTGCTTTTCCTCTTTGCAGAACCTGTCCCAGCTTTAGAATACTACATCGCTGTGGATATGCAATGATTGTTCATAACAGTTGGACTTTTATTTCACAAACAATTGTCTTGAAACTACTTTTCAAGCTGGATGATGTTAGTTGTAGCAGTCCTTGTGGCAAACAGGTACATGTAACTTTACACAAGATGTTTCTGCTTTTAAGAAGTAACATGAAGCCTTTCAAGGTGAGTCTATTGTGCACATATATTTTTGATAGACTAATACCTCTCCAGTGACGTCATTGGGAATGAATACATCGCATCGCTGCTCTACGGGCAAGGCTAACAAAGACTTCTTCAGGTGCCGATGTTTTGAACTCGTCAGCAGGAATTCTCTGGTGACTTCTGAGCAATATAACTTGTAAGTTGGGCTGGAAGGATGAAAATTCAAAATATTAAGCAACTTTGCCATCCTGAGGACATCTTAGCAGGGAAACTATGAATTATGGCCTGATCTATAATCGTAATGTCAGCATTCCATAAAAACTACTGACATTTTAAAAGGCAATTTCTCTTAATTCTTTTCCAGTTTGTCCCAAAAATGTTCTTTCAGCAGATATCAAATTCAACATACAAGTTTGTCTTTCCCTATCAGTTTAATAGTTACAAGCCATTTTGTTAGAAGGTCAAATCGGGGTCCTCAAATGTAATTTTCTTTGACTAAAATCACTTTATTTTCTGTAGTTCTGAGGAAAACTTGACAAACTTGGTTGAGACTTCATGCAAGACTGGTTACAACACTGTAAAATGAAGTTATTTATGGGTACCACACACAATAATATATATCCTAGGAACTAAAAATGTAGGAATGTCTTTATGCCACATGATTAAGAATGAGCAATTTCTTTGCTGCAAAAGAGGTTAATGAATCTCACATGAATCTGGTAAATGACTGGCTATACATTTACTCACAGCTTAATAAATTTAGTGGTTATTACAAATATGATTATCAGTGTATATACTTCAGTCAGATCAAATATATGAAAAGGCTGAACAATTGCAAAAATTCAAAAGTATACTCACTGGTTTTCTAAGTGATTTGCAAAAGTGCTGGAGTGAAGCCCAACTGTATGATCTGTAACAAAGATAAAACATGTCATGACAATTCTATATTATTTGGGAAATCGTAAGACAATGCCACAATTTAGATTTTTCTTAGAAGTGCTTTTTTAAAATTTGATGGGCTGTTTGTAATTTTTTCAACAATAACAGAGATCAACAATTTTCCATGACAAAGGTATGGCAAGCAGTCATTTTATTGTTTCGAAAGGGCAAAATTGTTTGTCTGATAAATAGCCCCCAAACATTAAAGTACTTAATGTTAATGTACAAGATTCAAAAGTTCCAAGCATCAAACAACAATAAAATGAATTGAATTTACAATAAGACCAAACAAAAAAAACATGCACTTTCATCCAAAATATTATGATTGAGAACAATTAAAAACTGTTTAAATTTGCACGATCATACAAAACATGATTAGTTGAGATTTCGTAGCATGTAAACATATCTTAAAAAATACAGCAATGCATGATAAAAAAAAGAGTCAATTATCAGTTCTAGTGAGTTGAAACAAAATTAGTGTAATTGGGTTTCACCAATATGGCATATTGGCTAGAAGACATTTTAAAACAGCAGGCATTTATGCTTCATTTGATTCCAAATTTCTTGGTACAAATTTCTCTCTGATTTGGTTTGCATTGCTTTTCATTGATACCATATTATGACCTCTTTACAACTTAAATCACTACTGATTTTTTTGAAGTTTTTGATTTATCTATGTCTTGGATGGCTTACATTCAGCTTGTTTCAGTTAAAAAAAATTGTCAGCATTTTACAGAGTATATGATATGTCAGACCAACTTGATAGGGATGCCCCAGTTTGAGTCAATTATGAGATATCTCATGGTCAATAAAGTAGAAATTGTGCGTATGACATCCAATGCATCATTCCCCTTCATCATTGAGATACTGCACCAGGTTTAAGTCACAAAACCCAAGATGAGAATAACAATCAATCCATTTACCAGTATGAACATGTGATAGGAAATATGCTCGAGCTTTTAGTATTTGTTTCCCACTGAAATAATCAATGGCCACCTCAGGATATTCTCTAGTTATTCCACTGAAGGTACTCATGATGGTTGGGAGGTTCCCTTACGTGTGGTTCCTCAGCATTAATCTGCAGACTTCATCTGAGAAAGAGGAGAAATTTATCTTAATTTCAGCAGCAATACAGCTACATTAGAAAGGATCAAAGTTGCTGCATTTTGTCATTAGATTGGAATTGATAGTGGTGGATGGTAGGGTGGGAAGGGGAATGGATGTCAAGACGTTAAGATGTTGTGGTGTGTGTGGATGCACAGAACAGTAAGTTTTCCTCATGATAATTTTAAGTAAATATAAATTAATAAAGAAACAACATTTTTGTTAATATAATAATATTAATAATCAATTTTTGATTCTTTCTTCTGATTAAGAAGTCTGAGATCAATAATTAATTTCATGAGTAGCAGTCCAAAGTAAATTGTTGCTTGTTCATTACTAGGCCTAGCCTATAACAAGAAAATTAGAAAATGATGTAATTAATTGGAATTATTTCAGACTATAATATTACCTATATGCCGTGGCCTATATTCAGTACTGCGCCCTAAACTGTATTACTAGGCTGCTTATGATATGACCAACTTAATAATATAAGCTAAAGCCTTAATTATAACAATAACATGTGTCTCTTTAACATGCCTAGGCTAAATTACTACAGACAGTGGCTACTCCAGAATGTAGTAAATAACAGATAATGTAAATACTTAAGTCAGTCCAAGGCTAAAATGAGTCACTAAGTTAGGTTTTTAAGTAGTATGTTATGTTGTTTGTGGAGCTAAAGTTGGGCCTATTCTAATTGACGTGAACCTTACGAGTAACATAACAATCATATAGCCAAGATCAAAGTTAGGGCTAGCCTAGGTCTAACGTTAGAAACAGTAGTGCGTGACAATTTAGAATTGAAGCATTCACACAATTTCCCTTCAAACGCTAACTTTCGTCATACTATTCTCATAGTGGCATATGGCACACTATATAGCACAAAACATAAACACTAAGTTTTCACTAGTCCATTGCGTATTCCATACCTTGACTTTCTCTTCTGACATTATTTCGCGTGGATTTCCTCTGCCTATTTGCAGCAGAAATCTGTGCATGGACTTGTCTCCGCTTGTTTTGGACAGGTCTCTGGGCTGAGGGATGTCTGTCGTCTGCTAGCGTATCGTGCAATTATTTCTATAGTCAACATAATATAACTCACAGTTGGAAAAGGTTTTGTTTTCCCCTTTTGTTAGTCCTTTCATAGAAATTCTGCAACCTATGTCTTCAATTTTCCTGAAAAAAACGGCAACTTCTTTCTTCCCTATTTCAGTATTTGATATTTCGACAAAAGTGAACAACTTTTCAATGTCACCTTCTTTCCGCTCTATTGCGGTGGCAAGCAAGCAATAGGACTGTCATGGGCTACATCTAATGAGTAGTTGCACTGTAAGTGTAACTTCTGTCATCTCTAAGTCGTTAGATTAGCCTAAACTTCTTTCAACGCTTTACTTCTGTTTATCGTTTGAAATAAAGTACAAGATGTTAAAAGTAAGAAACGCTTACCAAAAGCTCTCAGTGTCGAATGGGAAGACCGTGACCGCAGCTTACCAGGTAGACCCTAGGGCTGGTGATACTGATATAGCCTAGAGATAGTTATAATTACTTAGTACTAGTAACCTATTCTAGCCTAGGCCTTTATGCCTAGCCATTGGCGTAACCTAACAAGTAACTAGTCATCGACCGAATATCATTGCAGATTGAGTCACAAGCTATACATGTATCAATAATTATAAGGAGGGTAAATGTTAAGCTATATGTTAATGCAGATTGTCAATATTCTAGACCAATACAGTCAGTCTGTGGCAGTAGCCAAATTCCAAATATTTATTTATTATTGTAGGCAGTCATATACTGTATACTATTAGTAGGTTTATATGTTATCGATAACATAGCCTGTTCCATTAAACTGAAAATGTCAATGGGCCAGTGGTATTAACTATTTCAAAGTTATGATAACATGTCTTCTAACTAGGTGTGGATCAAGGAGGGTGTGGGGTTGTACCGCAATGTTCATTTCCCAATGTCCTATACATGAAGTTTGATTCTCAAGATTGTTAATTATGAAAACCATTTTAACATACATGTGTACTTCTAAACCTTTTATGTCAGGTCCTGCAAAAACACAGAAATGAGAATCATGTCACAGCAAATCATTACAGGTGAGTTAGTTATCAAGCAATTTACATTTCACTGTAATATAACTGAATGCATTATAGTACGATGAGAAATGTATACCATAAAGTGATGCCACTAAAGTTTTATTATGTCGGTTAATATGATTCATTGCGGTGGCATCTAATTTTTTCATTCTCCTGTTAAGATGTTTGTGTTTCTAATGAATTACGTTTGAGCTTAACATTGAAATTTGTTAATGGTAGTCTAAGTCATGGCACTTGTTAAAGTGACACTTGGTTTTAGGAGATGTAAATTTAGTTATGTTACTGAAGCCATTATTAAAACTGAATTGATGACGTATATTTCTATTTCTGCAGTACCAATGACAGTGACTACCTCCAAGATAGCATTCTTCCCACAATGCACTTCCAAGCAGGGTTGCCAAGGTTACCAGTCCCAAAGCTAGAAGATACCTGTAAGAGATACCTTGCATCTCAGAAACCTATTCTTAGCGACGATGCATATGCTCAAACAGCCAAATTAGTGAAAGACTTTGAAGCTAAGGAAGGACAAGGTATTATCCTCTTTACCATAATTACAAAGTATATATTGGAAGAGTTTGCAAGCTGTTTGTTGTTGAGTTTTGTTAAATATCATATTGTATGCTTCCTTGTTGTTGGTTGGTTATACTTTTCCTTGTGAGGATAAAATATCTTTACCCAATAGCTAAACATCTGTTCATGCATCCTCTCAAGTGGAATAAGCTGTCCAAATGTATTGAGTTAAACTGCAAACAACAATTCTGGAGATGAGAAGGCTTTTACTTAATTTAAATGGTTGATTGCTTTGTTGCAAAAAGGATTGAAATTTATATTTTCATATTTATTATCACTCTTTGTCAACACGTTTTTCCATTTGTTTCAGATCTGCAAAAACAGCTGAAAGCTCAGGATAAACAAAACAAACACACTAGTTACATTTCAGGTAAGAGAGTTCATTGCCGACAGTCCCCCCTCTATCCCTCCACCTTCCACCAGCTTTGCTGGTAAATTTTTCCCTGACTCTAGATAGATGCATTAATCACATGGATCAGATTTCCTGGTTGACCTAGCAACTTTAAACATTGAGCAATGAACTACAAAACAGCATGGCGAAATATTTCAATAAGAAATTGATACTATGTGAAGTCCACTTGTAAAGATTGCTGTAAGGACTAAAATATAGTTCAAATGTCATACACCCTTCAACCCCCCCCCCTGCCCCCTACTCCCATTCTCTTCATCCTCTCAAATTAATAAAAA
>JAIPMN010007041.1:14519-68946 GCA_020650975.1 Apostichopus californicus
ACCCCCCCCCCCCCCTGCCCCTCCTTCCATTCTCTTCATCCTCTCAAATTTATAAAAAGAAGAAGAAGTAGGAAGCAAACTTAAAAGGTATATTACTTCCTTCTTTTCATCAGGTCCGTGGTTTGATATGTACCTTAAGGACAGACGACCGATCGTTCTCAATCAAAATCCATTCGTTGCTTTTAAAAACGATGAAAGGGCCGAGTACAATGAGCCGGTAAGTCTGCATAGCTGTAGCTATAGCTGGAGTTTATAAGAACTGTCTATACATTAAAGAGCATTTTATATCATAAAACACATTACCTTAGAGACAAGGTACTTGTTCATATGATAATTAAACTTAACATAATGTTTAAGTCGTGTAGATGGTATCTGCTTGTCCAGTTTATTGTGTAATAATCCATTATCAGTATGTTACTTTCAGTGTGTAGTGATCCTCACCCAGACAAAAACATGAAAAAAGAAATGAGATGTCACATGGTGCATCGTGAGTCATATTTAGACTATAAATCAGGTCTCTATTTAGGATTTTTAGGTCTGAGCATAAGGCTGACTGTGCTTATAATTATGTGTGAAGTTTGTGTGAGGTTGAAGAGAGGGATGGGGTGGAGGAGGGGGGGGGGTGTGGGGAGATGTACACTCCTACAACCTCTCCCCCTGAATCCACACCTGGTATGTTCCGATGTATGATATAGTCTGCACTGCTCACATAAGTCCTTTACTGTTCAAATATGACATTCAATGCTCTGCTCAAGTGAATGTCAGTGTTCTAATGTGGCCTTCAAGTTTACCCTATTCTTGTAGCAAAAAGAAAAAAAAGAGACAACAATAAATATGAGTAACCTGCTAACACAAAAAGTGAATTATTACTTATTCTACTCTGAACTGTACATCAATTTATTTTCTACAGGTATTACGAGCAGCAAACATGACGGTAGCAGCGATGAGGTTTGCAAAAACGATGCGAGCATCCAAACTGGCTCCTGAAATATATCATCTTAATGCAGAGAAGAGCGACACGGAGCGGTTCCGTAAGATAGCTAGGTACGAATGTGTCTGATCGTTAGCAAGGTTTATTCTTCCATCTTTATATCGACTAGAGAGTTTACAACTTAAAAAGAAGAAAATTTCAACACCAAAATAAAATATCATACAAAGTAGCAATGCTTTTGGTCTTTCCAATTGTGAAGCAGTTTTTGCCAATTTTTTTTTGGGGGGGTGGGGGGCGTTGCTGTTCGACACATATTTATTTCCTATGTAGTCTTCAGTTAGTATTTGCAGTTGTGGAAGATAAATTAAATAATTTTTCTTTCATTTTTGATTCTGCTTTCAAATTTATAGATTAATTCCGAGCAGATTTGCGGCGTACTATGCTATACTGAACAAAGCATTTCCGTTGGACATGAGCCAATACTTCCGTCTCCTGAACTCTACTAGGATTCCCTTGGTGGAGAAGGATGAGTTTTATACAGTGCCAACAGCACGCCATCTGGTTGTTATGAAGAATGGCAACTTCTACGCATTCGACGTCTACGATAAAGACGGTAAAATTCCATGTAGCAGGATTGTGTTAACCTTGTCTACTCTTGCAACAATATTATCTATCAGTTCAGACAAAGGCAAAATAGTTTTCAGTAGTAGGGACAGAAAGATTGTTATCTGTCTCATTGAAATATTGGTACTTCCTCCCCGCCAAAATTCCTCATCTTTTTTGTTACCAATAGTGCATTGATACAATTCGTATTAATCAAATTAAGGTTCAACTTTAATTTGATATTTTGTACAAGAAGGATAGGTGAAAATGAAATTAACTTTATGCCAAAACGTAAATCCATTTTGACATGTGATTGTTAACTATGCAAAAGTTGTTTAACGTTGTATAATGGAATCAAGCATGTTGAAATTCATGTTCCTTTCTATAGACCAAGTGGGAAATGTTTATTCATAAATGTTTGAGTGGAAGAAGTGATGGAAGGTGGATTTCCTGCTGAACCTATCGTAGCTGTTTCCAATGTTTTACTGTAATACATACCTACCTCGGCTTGTGACTGGAATAATTCTGTATTGACAACGATTGTGTATTATAATAGATTTAACTTTTCCCAATTTGTTCTTATTTCCTTGAAAGGCAATATCCTCCCAGGATCTGAAATATATGCGCATCTGAAGTACATCTACCAAGATGCCACTCCCAGACCAGAGCACCCTGTCGGCTACCTGACCTCCGAAGAAAGAACCACCTGGGCGAGACTGAGGAAGCACATAGTGGATCTCAGTGAAAACAACAAGCAAGCTATGGATGTTATAGACACAGCTGCCTTCTGCCTGTGTTTCGATGATACGGCACCGACAGATGAAATAGAACTCTGCAGGGCATTTCTCTATGGTGACGGAGCAAACAGGTGTCATATTATAACTCTTTTTTTTTTCTCATTTGAACCGAAAAATTTCTCCAGCCTCTCATTTCTTTGCTCTTTCAAAATTTGATTCATAAGTTCTGATTGAAAGGGATATAGTTATTATCTTTTATAACAAAAAGCTGAATTTTTCATAAAATTCCTTCTTTGTCGCTTTCCAAGTTGAATCGATTGAGACTGGGTTGTCATCCCTGATGACTACGCAGTATACACGGTACTGTCGCTTCTGACTAGCACCCCCAGCAAAGCAATAACTATGATCTCCACAGACTAATAACTGGGTAGCTCAGTTGGTGGAGCACAGTACCGACTAGTGATACTGAGGTCATTGGTTTGAATATCATTCTAGCAAATAAAAAAAACCATTGGTGATGGGTATGGCATTAGTCGTAAAATAATTTAACTGTACGCAGCCCGTTGTACTTGTAAAGTAACAATGTCTGCCACTTAGCTGTACCATGATGTCATATAAACAAATGATTAAAAGCTTGAGAAAAGTCTGCACCATTTAAATAACCATCATCACTAAGCATAATGCTGCAACCTCTCGTTTGGGACTACAACCTCTGGTCCAGCCGTGTAACCCCTTGTCTAGCCCTACAACCCCTTGTCTAGCCCTACCACCCCTGATACAGGCCTCCAATACCTAGTCCAGCCCTACAATCCATTATATGCAAGGTAGGTAAGTTGTTGTCATTGACTAATACAGCCAGGTAATATCAAGTTTTATGTTAAAGAAAGAATGTAATTTACTTCACACTGTTCACCTCGAAAATATTGCAACAGCGTTACTCGGGTGAATCTGTGGGAATATGGTAAATGCTATTGTATCACACGTTATTCAATCAGTTAACATTTCATGCTGAGGAATTGGTCCTTCTTGTCTTGACTTCTTAGATGGTTTGATAAATCTTTTCAACTACTCTTGGCCAAGAATGGTCTGATGTCCATCAACTTTGAGCATGCGTGGGGCGACGGTGTCGCAGTCCTTCGTTTCTTCAATGAAACTTTCAAGCTGACCACAGAGAACCCGCCGATATCGGCTGGTAGCAGCCCAGCAGCAGTAGACTCTAGCAGTGCGGTCAAACTGGTCAGTATTTATATATATCAAAAAAAAATATCAAAATAAAATAAAGCTTTTAGCAAACTGCTTATCCACTAGAGAGCCTGTGTAAGAGAATGTGTAAAAGTAAGTTGGCCTGACGTTTCGATCCTAGCAGGATCTTCTTCAAAGGCTAAATGACAAGTAACAGTAACAGAAGGGACAAAAACATGCACAGAATACAGACAGGTTAATGAGCATGGTGAACACAAAGAGATAGATGTAAGGGGATTAGTACACAAGCAGAGAGAAGAAAGAGAGAAACCAACAGGGGAAGAGGAGAGGTAGGAGTAAATAAATGTAAATAAATAGTCAGTCCTGGATTTAAATTATTTTCAATTAGAATTTTTCTTATTTTAGTTTATTTTATGTAATTATTTATCTTTTCTTTCTTGGTATCCAAAATCTTTTTTGTAAGGTTGAAAATTTCAGCTGTCATAACTTAAGCAATAAATACCTCTCCTGAATAGTTCATTTTCAGTTGACAAAGTGGAAAGCTAAAATTATGTTTCATTCATAGATGAGGAAAGTAGCAGAAAAACAAAATTGGTTATCATTAATGCTTAAAATTGCAGTCTGTATTAAATCTTACCATGTTGTAATATCATTTATATATCATGTTTGTACAAAATCTCCTACTTTGTTACATTTTTGGCTTAAAATTGGCAACCAGTTTTATTTATTTAATTTTTTTTTCTTCTTTGCTTTTCTGATCAAAGCTAAATTTCAACTTGGATGACACAGTCAAAGATGGGATCAATAGTGCCATTAAGCGGTACACGGAACAAACTTCTCGGCTCTCCATGCAAGCTCTCAAGTACGAGAAATATGGTAAAAATCTGCTCAAGAAGGGAGGAGTGAGTCCTGATGGTGTCATGCAACTTTCATTCCAGGTGAAAATTAAAGTCTTGAATTTTGCCATCACTACATGAGAACATAATTACAACATCTGCTCTTTGTATAGGAATAACATTTAATGATGTCATCTTTTACATTTTACTACTGAAAACTATACCCGAAAAATTGCCCTTTTCATAATTTTTTTATTTATGATTTGATAAAGATGTGATTTCACAAGAAATGAGACCTGCAGATTTGTTTTATTATTCCTGGTTTCTTTTTGTGTACATAGATTTTGCTATAGGTGCTTCAATGTGTCTAGAGTCCAGCAGTTGAGGGAATTGGGCCAAAGTAACAATTAAACCAAGTTAGCTTATGAAAGACAGTGTACCACTTGGCAACCGTTGAGTAAATCTAGTCGGACCGCTTCAAGTCGGACCACTTCACATTCATCCTTTTTTGCCCTCCTCATGTGCCCCGTCGCGAGAAGTCTTTCTTCATTTCTCAATCGTTAATTTATTTTTCAGATGGCACACTTCCAGCAATCGGGCGGGAAAGTAGCTCCTACCTACGAATCATGCAGTACGGCAGCCTTCAAGCACGGTCGTACCGAGACGATACGCCCGGCCACGGTCGAAACCTTACGTGCATCTCAAGCATTCGCAAGTGGCTCCAGCGTCAGCAATGAGGAGAAGAAGCAACTCTTGAAAGATTGCTCCAATAGACATAACCAATTAACAAAAGAAGCTGCCATGGGTAAATTATTGAATTCTTTTTCATTGCCCAAAAACCAGGAAACGATTTGTTCTCAATTTCTGGTGGTTATGTTGAGTTGCTCATTCACCTGTTTGGTGTCCTCTAGCCATGGTCTGTTTTAATCTTTTACATGAGCCAGATATCAAACATTTCTTGGGAGTAAATGGCCAGGGAGATGCCAAATCTCACCATACATGGATTGATCAATACGCAGGGTAGACTGGGGGGGTTAAAGGTAAAGGCCTGCATGCTTTGTACAGTGGATATGTTTGTACTTAAAGGAAACATACTTTTTCAAGGGATTTAGACTGTTGTTGTTATAGGAATAAGACATGCATAATAGTACTAGAAACTCTATCAAAATAGTCTTACTCAAGAGTTCTTTCATGGCTTAAGGTATTAAAAGCAAACACAACAGTGCATCTGCTCTGGAGCTTTTGGATCTTGATTCAAAGTACCAGAATAACTTAGGATGTATTCTTTGATTGATTTTCACTGACATTTTAAGATGGTGATAGAACTGTAACAAAATATTGCACTTTAATTTCATACCATATCTGAGTATCTAGAGTTAATCGTTGAAAAAGGACTGGGGTATTCCCTCTGAACCCTCCCCCCCCCTTTTTCCAGATGTCTTTACACTTTTGTCTCGTATTTGAAATGAAACCAGTCATACAATATACACAGCCAGAACCCTCAAATTATCATCCTGCAAACCCTGAAAATGTCAGATTCTTGACAGATATAGCATATAACGCCACAGTGGTGCAGTTTTAATGCATGTCACCTCATTACGTTTTTATCTTCCACGTAGGCCAAGGATGGGATCGCCATCTGTTTGCTCTGCGCACTCTTGCCGAGCAGAGCGGCACCAAACCTGGCATCTTCTCTGATCCAGAGTACATCAACATCTGCCAGATCGTTCTCTCCACGAGTAGCATATTTTCTCCGGCTGTTCTGGCCGGAGGTTTCGCTCCCGTCATTCCCAGCGGGTACGGTATCGGTTACTACCCCGAGGAGGATACCATGATGATGGGCGTGACGACATACCCAGAGTCATCCAGTGGTAGTGACTTCATCGAATGCGTCAGGAACAGCTGGGATCAAATCCATGAGGTATTGACAGCTGCCAAAGACTAGTTTGATTTGATTATATGTCTGCCTTTCAAAGATGGGGAATAAACTGGCTTTTATTTCTGCTTCATTACAATGCGTATAATGTATCTCTATCAAATAGCTAAACTTGCTTGAATCCTATTTGCGATGACTTTAATAGCAACACCTGTAAATTACGAGGTTTCCATTAAAGTATAGGGTGTGTCAACAATTATAATCTCCATACCTTATTGAAATTTATACAAGAAGAAAGGTTGAACAGCTTGAAATATTTCTCATTAGGCAATTAAACCCATTCTGCTGTAAACATGTTGGCTAAGAATACCTCCTAGGATTGTATTTCTTTCACACAGACAGAGTATCTATCAACTATCTGAGGAGTACTAAGCAGTAATCATCATTTACTCACTGTGTCTGCTCAAAGATGCTGTGATTGTTTGGCCATACGGTATTATGTAAATATCATCAAAAATAAATCACAGGATAACAGAGCTCGTGGGGATTGTCTCATTCCCACTGGGTTCTTGAATGGCCCTGGTGCTCGGTTAATTTACATTACTTAAATTGAAATGAAAACCATTTTCAGAGGTGGGCAAACTATTAAAGATGCCTAGCTTTCGCTAGTTTTCTTCCTTTTGTGAGGGGATGTCGGACAGAGTAAATTTTATATCAATACTAGATTATAGTAGGATATCATTAAGATTAGAAAGGTTTATTTTCGAATTAAACTGTTAAGTATGTCAAGTTTAACTTATAGTGTTTAATGCTGTCAATTTTTGTTGATAATTTCTATTGACTGGAATATTTTGAAAGAAAAGTTTTATGAATGTAAACCATTTTCATATTTAAGTTAAAACTTTGGGGTTGGTGAAGGGTACCAGATATGTAAGTTATGTCTTTCATAATTGTAAAGTTAGGTCAGTATGTAACTTATATGTAGTATGCTATTGTATAGAAATCACATTGGTTTGCACACTAAGACCGTCAATGTCAGGATATGATGGTCTTACAAAGTCTGAACTGTTTTCCACGAAAATGATAATTATTCTTGGTGGAGTGTGCCATGCATTATTAATTATTCTTGGGAAGGTGTGCTATGAATTATGACATTGCATCGTACAATGTATTATACCACAGGGTAATTATTTTAATGAAGATTTCATGTGTCAAAATCTGTTAGTATTCACTAGAAACATTTCTTGTCTGTAATGTAGTGTAGAAGTTAGCACATTGCCTCACTCATTTAAACTTAAAACTTAGTCCAATGTCTCTATAAGAACGTCAATGACATCGTTCTGGTAAAACTGCAATACAAGTGCTTTGAAGCATAATATGAGAGGACAATATAGCATGGCATTAGGAAATTGTCCCAATCAGCTGTTTAAAACCAACTGATAATGAATATTCATTGTAACAGGTTAGTTTTAATCAAAATAAAAATTATATTTGTACATGCCTTTTGATAAAATGACGGATATAAATTCAGGACAGGCTGGTCTGATTGTCTTGCGACTTAACAATACTGCTTAAACCAGACAAATAAATTGTCAATAATGTGTAGAGAGTTAAGTAGTTGAAAAAATCTAAGTCCAAACTTCTTGCAATAAATTCGAATTCACTCTTTTAGTCTCAGAAGTCGTCATGAAAATGGTCAAACCTCATTTCATAAAGTATTCTCTCATGAAGAAAACCTAAGCATAATTTTATCTATTTTGCATAAATGAATATCATTAAAATGAGAATAATAAGTGCAATGAAGACAGTGTTTCTTTCTTTCTTTTTCCTTTTTTTTTTATTATTTCTTTGCAAGTTTGGTGCCAAAATATATTATTTCATTTGTAATTCCCTCATATCTCCATAAATACATCACAAAACAGCAAACAAATACATAGGAAATGGCCATATGAAATTCTATATATTAAAGTAGATTACACTAAATTCTTATCTTCCGAAAGATAATCTTTAAAAGACACAAGCTCAAAAACACCATACAGAGATCAGAAAGGAAACTCATCGCGTCGGCCCCTGTCACTTTGTCAAGCTCAAATAACGGACAAAATAAGGAGTTGAAAAAGCAATTTCCAAGAATATAACCTACTAAAATTTCAAACAGTCGATGTCATATTAAGTTGACATGAAGATTGGCATCTTGCTCTGTGATGCACTAACGGGAATGTGTCCTGTTCTCCTTTTAGTTTTTATAAATTCTACTTCGATGCAATTCCAAATACTTGAAATCAAATATTAAATTCCAAGATAACTTGATCATACCTGATGAGAACATAAATTATATTATAAGGCTGTTACACCAAAAAACAAACTGATTGTAACAAACGGTTGTAACAAGAGCTGTTTAAGGCTACGTAAGCTTTTTAATTAAAAAAAAGAAAGAAAAGTGGACGGCTTTTTACCTGTTGCAGTTGAGATTAATAAATGACTTGAGATCTAATAAATGACATAGGCATAAGTAGTGACTAGATATGACAAGAAAGAGATAAAAAAAATTTAGGAGTCACTTTCATGAATACAATCATAGCCTGCTCCACAATGAAGAAGTACCTATCTTCTCATAACTACCGAATATTTAATATTGGGTTTTGTTAGATTCAGCATCACATCCATTTTATACAGAGTAGATCACAATCACTGTCAAATGCAGAGAGACCATAAGGATATTCTCAATATATTTAAGACGGAGAATTTATAAGGATTTGAAATTTTGAATTCCTATTATAATTTTAATTTTTTAATATATACTGCAACTCTGAACGCGTAACAAAACATTGATGTCTGAAACCATTTACCATTTCACTCTCTTGAAAAGTGCAGGCTAAATTTCCCAATTTGAAAAACAGAGAGTCATTGTTATCTCATTCAGAAGACAGCCTTCCGGTGACAATAATACTTTTAATTAATTAATTAATGTGTAGTACCATATAAATTTTCCTATGTTGACTTCTTCAACCCCAGAGTGTTTGAATTATCTTCACAAACTGAAAAAATAATTGGTCTTTTGTACATAAATATGTCTTTATTGTATTAACATTATGGTTGGGTCTAAATTATTACCTTGAGAAAACCTGTAAATAATTAAGTTTTCATTTTAAAATAAATGACTGGTACCAAGGAATTGTCTATGACGACTTCCATGCACATCTGCACTTTGTCAGTAAGGGTGAACATTTTGTTATAAATGTTATATAACTCACCCCCCTATACTCTTATAAATAATGAATTCCTCATGCTTACATTTGAAAGCTGCATTCTGAGTTGAGATTCATAAATTTTGTGTTTTATTGACACTTAAATTCAAAGCAGGATTATTAGCCTAACTAGTCAAGTTTCATTTTAAATCATGATTTAAAAAGGCAAACATTTTGGAAAGTTTCCAATTTCCATTTCCAAATAAATGTGTTTAATATTTACTTTGTAACAGTGTCTGGTCCACAAAACATAGGGAATTGATTCAACTTAATTACTTAATTAATTAACTCCAGGAGGATGTCACTTGTAAAAATTAACGACCAGACTCAAGCGACTGATTTAGGTTTCTAAGTCTGTAATAAAAGGCCACCACTTAACATTCCATTTGATGGAATATTATAAAAACCACATACTCCTCATGTGCTAAGATGTGGTTCAGTACATTCCTAACAAAGATCCTGTGAATATCCTGGATCTAAATAAGGCAACCTTTTGACCTCACAAGAAATAATTAATCACTAAAAATACCTTTAATAATATATCCTTAATATAGGAATTGAAAAATAATTTCTTTTCTTTTGCAAATTATTTATAATTTAATAATTCATTCATTCATTTAAAAATATTTTAGGATAATAGGATGAATAAAATGAAAGTCATTAGGCAAATAGAATAATTTAATGTTTTATTTTTAATAAATGGAGTGCTTCGGCTACAAATATATCTATTTTATAATTTTTCAAGAATTAATGTTTGATGAAAGAAAGAAACTGCAAGGTTTTGTTTATACTCAAGGCAATCGTAAATACGGAATGCAATGCAAAAGTCACTATAGACTGTCATAGACTAATGTACCCAAAAAAAACCCATAAAAATGTATATTAAAAAAAAAGGGCTACATAAGGTGTTGGTATACAAAGGACACTTCATTGCTGCAAGAAATAAAACCTGACACAGTGTTTAGGCAATGGTGGTACAGAAAATAAAAACTTTGTGATTGTCAAACTGGACGGACAAACAAGTTAATTGAACATCCAATCATACATAACCAAAGTTTTACTAGAGCTAGATTAAACTATTAAGACACATCAAATGTTATCAAATAAAGTCACTATACTTATAAGTTAAAATATAGCAATTTGTTACATTTTTAGGGAACATGTGCAAAGGTAACATACACTGTTTATGGGTTGGTTTATAGTTTAAGAAAGTAGTGTCAAAGAACCAACTTTTGAATCAGGTTGAACACAAACCTTTATACAAAAAGGAAATCATATCTTTCAAAGTTAAACTCTTCACTCTAGTCCAGTCCTTTCTGAAAGATTCGGCACCATTTAGGAAATAAAGCTTTCACTTTCGATATGAAGGCTCCCCTCCCCCCACCCCCAAAAATACAATTGTTTCAATTCTCAGTATTTACAACACATCAATTCATGCCCACAACAGAGAAGCATAAAAGTCTCCCCCCCCCCCTCCCACCCTACCAGAGAACATGTTGCAGTCGTTTGACCTAACATGGTACAAACTGAAGCCCAACTACCTTGTGGATTTTTGTGTGTGCAATAATGCATTGTATAGTATGTTAGTTTACTCCTCACTCATTGCACCAGGTATTATGGTATTAGCCACAAACAACATTTGTGGGACACTTTTCTGCACAGAATACAAATCAAGCCTATAATTGGAGTATAAACCAACATGTGTAGACAACCTACATACGTCATCATCAGACAGATGGTTATGCAATTATCTGTAACTATTACCAATAGCGAAACGCACAAACTTACAACCCCAACGCAACACACAGCCTCAACTCAAAGAAGACAAATAGAAACCCTGATCATATTTCACCTTCCTATTGAATATTCATCAACAGAGAGCCACCTTGAATATGGATGAGCAACTTCACACATATCTATCATTTGCAGCCATTTATGCCAGTTCATAATACTTCCCTGTCACAGGATCAAAGTAACAATTAAGGCAGGGATCATAGAGGAGATCCAATTCATCTTCTCCATGTACATCTGGACCTGTCGTCAACGCCCCCGATGATCCACCTTCACTGCCCGTTGACGATGCTTGCCTCTGGTAACCAAGGCTGCCTCCTGAGAGGAGTATAAATATTAGGGTATCATGATTAAATATTAAAGAATTCGTGTATTCATAAAAGGTTGCCATAGATACTCCCTCTTCAATTCGTTCATATTAATTACATTTCAATATCAGACTCTTGTTTTGGAACATTTTGTACTCTGTACAACATGCTTTTGTTAGAAATAAAGTGATTTTGGTGCCAAATAGTATCAAACAATTTCACCAAAAATCTGCTGTTTTAGACATGAGAAATAAAATATTGTAGATACCTGCTGGGTTCTCCTTTCCAGGAGAGAGTTGCTCCACCAACACCTCTTCTTTCATCTTCTCACTGGGCAGAACTATTGGAGGACTAAACAAGTTTCCCCAATCTCTGCATCAAGGTGAAACAAAAGAAGCCCATCACAAACAAATTGGGTAAATCTTCAGAATGTCAAGACCAGACAAATCTTTACTTGAGGGGTGGCATTTAGGGCAGGGGAGGAGGGGTGGGTGGGGTTGTAACCTGTTAGTGATTTGCTGGCTAGAGGTATCACTGTCATGTTAGCAGTCTCTTACATATGTGCGTTTGTTTTGTATTCTGACCGAGGACTTGAACAAAAGAATTTCAGGTCCTCGGTTGTGATTTCTAAAGAATCACCACATTCTTTGTGATGCTTTAGGGAAACTGCAGAAAGCAGTGATACAACACAACAAAATGTGTAGAGGCATAATATATTCTCTGTCGATGTTCATTCTTACCGTGGATTAGACTGCATGAGTTTTTCTTCAGCTGCAGGGAAGTGCATCTCATCTTGGAATCTGTGGCCTCCTTTATTTAGATCCTATGAAGAAAAAATGAAAAAGAAAAACACAATACTTTTAATCGAGAGAACAGCTTTGTAAAAAAAAATTATTTCACATGTATCATTTGAATGGTGCACAAAAGCAGATATGATACGTACACATATATGGCAAGAACAGCCAACAACGTTAGCTACAAGACTGATTGTAAACTAAGTTTTAACTATTCTTGTGCACAGCTGGATAGAGTTGGAGAAATATGCTTTGCTATTAAATATGACTCACATCAAGGAATCATTCATCTCTATTGCATAGCAAAATCATATGTAAAAATAGACAAATTTTCACCACAAATGCATGCATGTACAGCAGCTTTGAACACACTGTAACATATAATTGTCAATATATATTATGAGAACCAAAATTCACGAACCTCCTCAGTGCTACACAAAATGTGAATACTAAATGCTCATGAAGTCATTGATACTGTTGGTATCACACAGCAAAATGCTATTCAAATAGGTCAACTTACTACACTAATGCATAGATGTGTAGCAGTTCTTGTAACAAATAACCTTTATACTTTCAAATATTCTATGATAAACGAAAACCTATTAGCTATTTGAAATTGCTATTCAAAATGTAAACACTGAAATAACTCTTCTCATGTGTCCACATCAACATTGATTATTACTGACTGTCAAAAAAAAAAAAAAAATTAATAAAAGATGGATTTCCAAAGTTGCTGAAATCTCACAGGGGGTTTCCAGGTACTGAATGTTGTGGTGGTGTCATCACTAGAACTACTAAGATCGTCATCACCGTAGTTATGGAGCTCAAAGCTATTGTTCGCCTCTGGTCCTTTGTCTTCCTCGTACATTTCTTCCAGTTGCTCTCTTTTCAGACTGGCGAGCATCTTAGCCTCCAGAGAGGATGCTAAGGAACTGCTGTTGGAATGGTGCTTTCTCCAGTCATAATCCTTAGAGAAAAATGGAAAAATGGAAATATAAACAAACACCAACATCGGCACATAAATTCATCTTTTCATCATTTACTTTACAAACTGATTTTGTCTAAACGTTGTCGTCGATGTCATCATTAATAATATGAAATATGAGGAGGAAAAGTAAACCACTACTCTTGCCCACATCTACCCTCCTTACAAAAATATATTTTTAATTCATAATATTTTACTATGGTCCCATGTCAAGTGTTTGGAGATATCCTTTGATGTAAAGTGTTATACAATCATCATCAGGAAGAGTAAACACTACTCCAGCCCCCCCCCCCAATCTACCCTCCTTACAAAAATAAGCCAACAGTACAATAATCAATTTGTAACACATATATTGCTCCATTTATAATGCAATGGATGTGGTATAAAAGGTAAAATAGAAAATAAAGCTAAACCACAGGACTGAAAATAATAAATAACAGTAACATCTTAGGTTATTTGCCCAGTTGTTCTTTAATTCATACAAATTTGTCTACTTTCAGTTTAATTTCTTTAGAGTTCTACTTTGAACATTGTGACTTCAAATTGGGATAATAAAACAACAACACACACAAAATTCAAATACGCTCTTCTTGTCAAAAAATACAAAAATACACGTAAAAACTTCACGACTTACATCTGACAATCGTGGGTCGTTCTTTGGTATTTCTTTCACCTTACTGGCATGGATGCTCAGTCTGGACATGGTACCCATCCCTCTAGGAGATACCTGACTGGCCATCGGTTGAGGCATACCATCCGTGCCGACTAATCCACTCCTACTTTTATCTATCCCAGAATGCTCAGCTTCTCCTTTTGCGCTAGAATTAAGTTTCCACCTCCTCAGCGTCGGCGAATGACTTTGAACGGGAAGAGGGCTCCCCGACCCGTAGTCTTCATCATCATCATCGTCATCGCTGCGGCTGGTTTCCATCTTTACGTCTTTAGGGGCGGGAGATCTCCCAAGACGAGGGCTGGGAGTTCTCTTCATGATAGAGGCATATGTATCTTCTGAGAGGCTTGCATCCAGGGTGTTCTTTGTAAAATCGCTGCTGTTATAATTCACTTGTGAGCCTGCTGCCTCGTGAGGAATGATCCCCTCGTCTGAAGGAGGGGAGCTCTCTTGTATCTTCTGCAGTTTGGCCTTAAAAAAAAGTACAAAACTCTCTGATTTCTAACCTAAAGTTCTAATGAAAGTTTATGCCACTACCTACACAAAACCGACAGGGTTCTGAAGTGGTGAGATCAAACAGGTTTTTGAAACAGAATGGCATGAGACCAGTAATAAAAACAATTAATCTACTGGACGACAAAAAAAGGTCCTTTTCCACCAGTTTTTCCAATCAGGGCATCAGTTTTTACCCTCAGTGGACTTTAGGAAACACTTCAGAATACTTTCTGGAAGAACTTCAGTCATTTCAGTAAGTGGATTTGAGTATTATTTCACTTATAAAAAATTCATTTTTCTCTTTTCAAATGTTTACAAGGAGAACTCACCTGCAGTGCCTTTTGATCCAGGTAATTTGATCTCTCCGGTGGGAGCTGTCTGGTGGGAGCTGATCTTGGTGGAGACATGAAGGTGTACAGGTTACTATTAGCACCATTCTCGGCTGGCCTGGAAGTAGAAAAGAAAAAGAGGTTAATACAGCAAGTAAAAAAAATAAAAATAAAACCTTCATGGAACAAAAGTCTCAAAGCTGTGAAGACTATTATCTTTGACTATGAGTCTTTTCCTTGCTCTTAACAGCTGACTTTTTTGAGATTTCAGTTTCTAGAGGGCTATAGTCTTGTACTCGTCGGGACTAATCTTTCTTGCATGTAGTTGGACATAAAACTTTGCTAGGGCTGATGAGACTAAGAAGCACTCAGCCATATGTAGCCAATAAAAACATGTAATATATATACAGATAGATGGATAAAAGATTTTATTTTGATATGCTCTTTCATTCAAATTACTTAAACCTTAGACTTTGGTCTAGAGGGGTCCAGTAGCATTGAAGTAGGGGTAAGTAGTTGGATATAAAACTTTGCTAGGGCTGATGAGGCTAAGAAGCACTCAGCCATATGTAGCCAATATAAACATGTAATAAATATACAGATAGATGGATAAAAGATTTCATTTTATATTATCTTTCTTTCAAATTACTTAAACCTTAGACTTTGGTCTAGAGGGGTCCAGTAGCATTGAAGTAGGGGTAAGTAGTTGGATATAAAACTTTGCTAGGGCTGATGAGGCTAAGAAGCATTCAGCCATTATGTAGCCAATATAAACATGTCATAAATATACAGATAGATGGATAAAAGATTTTATTTTATATTCTCTTTCTTTCAAATTACTTAAACCTTAGACTTTGGTCTAGAGGGGTCCAGTAGCATTGAAGTAGGGGTAAGTAGTTGGACATAAAACTTTGCTAGGGCTGATGAGACTAAGAAGGATTCAGCCATTATGTAGCCAATATAAACATGTAATAAATATACAGATAGATGGATAAAAAATTTTCTTTTGATATGTACCTTTCATTGAAATTACTTAAACCTTAGACTTTGGTCTAGAGGGGTCCAGTAGCATTGAAGTCGGGGTAAAAAAATTGGGAACTTCAACAGCTCTGAAATGAGACTGGTAAAGAATGAAGTTAAAATTAAAAATTCACATTCTAAATTAAATTAATTCTGATTGGGTGACTCCACAGACAGAAAAAAAAGATGGAAATTGGAACATTTTCTTTTCAACTGTTTGCTGAAATTCTGAAAGTTTCTTCAAACCATATATGAGTTTACCTGTTAATTGATTTAGCACCTTCTGGTTTACCGTGGGTACTACTCCCATCCTCTTCGAGGGAGCTGACAATCTCCACGGACGTCGTCCGACTCTCTGTGAGAGCGACTCCAGAGTCCGTCTGAGTTAACTCTCTTCTTTCTAAAGTGTGAAAGAGGAATATTGTCACGAACCGTTTCAACCACAGTATTATCTTACTGCACGTGGCTTTATATCTGTAAACAATTTTCAAGTCCTTGCTAGACTTTGTTTTACCTGTGTTTAAGTCCTCACTTTGGTCAGGATTGTCAAATTGATTTATCTTTTGAAAGTAACCTTTTGTCTTTGGTTGCCAATTTATGATCATTCGACGGATACCACCGAGGATCACTCGCATCGAGATAGCTACTGATCAACCTTGGACATTTCAAATTTTTTGGATTTCTTTCTCATTATTTTTCAGAAAAGTTTTCAACTTCAAGCATTCAAAATGTGATTTATCATCAGAGGTCATGATGCTTTCAGCAGGATAAAAAAAAATAGGTCTTGTGGGGAGAGGGGGTAGCAGGTAGCTTACTAAGCATGCACACAAACCATCTAAAAGAACAAGTTTTACTTCAAGAGTGAAACACTAAACTTAAATTTAACATATACAATAAATTTATAAACAACAATAAATTTAACATTAAACATAACATAAACATAACATAAACATAAAACATAACATAAACTTAACATAACATAAACAACAATAAATTTAACATTAAACACTCAACTTAAATTTATGTTCAACATAAAATCGATTCCACTATCCTAAATCCAGCCTTCATTTTATGATAGTCTGATGTCATATAACAAGCCAATCTACCAGCTAAGAGGTTTGTTGACAATAAAATGTAAATATTGGACTATTTAACTAATGTGAATCTAGAAGAATGTGGAATAGCACTTTGTTTTCTCTTTATACAACTTCAAATATAACCAGCTACTGCTTCAACACAGTTCCACCTATTTAATCAATTCATGTCCTGGCATTGTATCTACTTCCCTAAGTACTGGAATCAAAGTTTCCTGAATTACTTTACCTTCCCTTATCCGTCTCAAGTCATATTGCACTTCTTCGTTCTCAGACAAGCTGTCCATCAATCCCAATTTCTTCTGTGATCTTTTCTTTTTCGGAATCTTGCTTTTGTGACCTTTGACCTTATTTCTTGTCACCTCATCCGATTCAGACTGACTTTCACCCCTGCTGTGGATGCTGGCATTTTTTAAACTGTTCGAAAGCGAGTCGGAGTTTCCTTCACTCTCTGGCATCACTCCTTCCGAAGATTCGCTTTCTCTCCTCCGCGGAGGCGGTCGAGTCTCTGTATCGCTTCCAGATGTCACTTTGACCTCTGAAGACGTTCTCAACTCTAAGTTCCTCGACTGTCGGTCAGACTGACCAGAAGAAGGGTCAAATTCATGCCAGTCTTCGAGGTCGTCACGACTACCTTTACCGCGGCTGGTGTACCTCTGTGGATCATAATGCCCTTGGGTGGAACCGTCAGCTGTTCCGTTAGAATTTTGCTCTTTGAGTTCTTTCTTCTGTGAATTTTGAGAAGATTCAGACTCTCTCTTTCCGCTGCTAGGTCTCACTTTGACCACCCGGCGAGACTTCTCCGCAGATTTCTGACGGGGTGGGTGCGGCTGATGGGCCATCTTATCGTCTAGCTGGACGACACCAGCCGACCATGTTCTACTCCCAGTCAAAGTACCTGGAGAGAATCACAGAAAAATAAAAGCTCAACTCTCTCCTTCAACTTTAAGAAACTGAAACAAACAGAAAATACTACTCTAAAAAGACTATACATATACTATGACAATGAGTCCAGATGTTAACTGCACATCTTGAAATTAAATTTATATTTAAAAGTTACCTATACTGGAAAGAGGATGAAAAAATTGTTCTTACATCATGAAATCTCTGTAAAATTGGTCTGAAAGTGACTGACATAATTGAGAATAATATTTCAGCGAATATTCATAATGTGTTAAACAGCATTGTGCATATTCATGACATAGAAAGACTTTAAGTAATGTGTCAAAGTTCAAATTTAGATTGTTGTTTGTAAACGACTGATAAAAGATCGTATTTCATAGAAATGTATATAAAAAATTAAAAAATTCTGGCACCCGTTAGGATGATCTTAAATGACTGACATGTTTTTTCAACACTAGAAAAAATTGGAAGTCCAAGATGCATACCTCTCTCTGAATTTAAACTAGGATCTTTGACCTCCGATCCAGGATCCGACCGCTGTCGACTGTGTCCTTCTTTCCTGCTGGTGACATCTCCTGAATTTGGTATTTCTACAGATAAAGATCAAAGTCACAGTTTCATTTCACAGAACATAAAATATCCATTATTCTTAACACCTCTTAACAGTTTATTACATTTACTGAAACAAAACAGTTTTTAGCTACATGTCTATCATGGTCATGGTCAAAACAATGATTGTGAGATTTTCAAATTTTGAATCCCACACATCAGAATGACATTATTATGAATGAAAGCATCTCAAGGCATAAAGCTTGGGGCTTTCTTCTGTACATCAGCTTCTTTCAAAACTTTGAATAATCTTGAAGTAAGACTCGATAACAGATTGGGTGGATGGGGTGGGAGAAGGGGTCGGTAAGTGGTGAAGAGGAGGAAAGGGAAAGTGAAGACATGTCATATCTTTTGGTAAGTAAAAATATAGACAATAATAGAAACATGATAAGTTGATAATATGAAACATATCTTGGAAGAAGAGTACATATCTGTACTGGGTTCAGAGTCAGTAACAGGACTCAAGTTTTATATTAGAGCACAAGAAAACAACAGTAGAAATGTTTTTGCTACAAAGTGTTGGTACTAATTTATATCAAATATCAAATCTTGACTTCTACAAACTTACCTGTACCTCTGTGTGTTCCAGATGACCTGCTGGATCTGGATGTCACAGAACCCTTTGGGGAAAAGAAAAGACAAAAAAACAAGAAACAGTTTAAAAACCGGGGAGAATCTGTTGTGATGTATCTGCATGTATATTTCTTTCAGGATCAGTTAAACTCAGTCCTAAAGAAGAAACCTACTAATCAGTCTTCGATACTGTCACATAATATCATCATAGTTCAAATAACACTAGACTCACAGATAAGTAACAAGGGCAATGCGTGGGTCTTATCCCCCTAAAAGGGGTTAGCAGAAACCACTTTAACATTAATAGTTAATAACAATTCCATTCTGATTCTTTCGTGCACCATCAGAAGTGGACGATGCTAAGTAACATCTGAGACCGAGATGTTTAGAATTTAGGAAGAAACAAGTTTTGTTGAGGTTTCCAATTTACGTTGTAACAATGATGCAAGCTGGATTAGACGACTATTTGAACCGTAAACAATTTGTGACCTTGGTAGCAAGTGATTTTGTCATTTTTGTCAATGAATAAAGTTGATTATTTCATGGAAAAGGCAAAGAAACACTTTCTTCAGAGATAACAAAGCAGTCAACAGTTATCATGCGTGTGTTGGTCTACATGAGCGGAAACTGGCTCATTAGGCTTGACCATAAACAAAGATAACTACTAGGGTCCAATTATCACTTCTATCTATTTCCAGGAACCAATCATAAAGAAAGAAGAAAAGGAAAGGAAAAACAATCAAAGAAAAACAGGAAGGGCAGTAAGGCAAAGATAAACAAACAGAATGGATGTTTCTTTTATCCAATACACCATCAAACTCTGAATAATAAAGAGAGCCTGCCCTCGGAGCAACTTACCTCCCTAGATGGAGCAGATGTTGCCTTCCGGGTTTGGTTAGACTGAGGTACAGGGACCTTGGTACCAAACGCAATGTGCATAGGCTTGTCATCTTTCCCTTTCATACTGGAATTCAAATCTGAAAATTAAAACCATCCATCACTCTCAAAATAGTTACGTTTTCTTGTTTGGATGATTTGTGAAACAATAAATGATTTTTTCCAGACAATATAAAAAGCCTGACAAAGAACACAGAATTACCCAAAAGTTAACAACACAGTTATATGGCTGACTGAGGTAACAAAGCAAGCATGAAAATTGGATCCTATACTTTTTCCTTCCACAGTAAAAGTACTGTTTAGTCACCAGAGAGGAAGCCAACTGAGCAAAGCTTAATTGTTGCATCAATTTCACATGAAAACTTTTAAAGCTGAAAAATAATTATCAGTGCTGAGCTATTTCTTTTGTTTTGTATTGTAGGCCTTTCAATGATTACAATTTTGTAAAACTCTTCTTATAAATTTTGACTAATTAGATAGCCAGAACTTTATATGAACTATAGCAAACATGAGGTTTCTTTAAACTTCAGGACAGTAAAATATTATATTTACCCGGTTCTGTGGAAGATGGGGGCCTAGATGCATCCATCCTCATCTTGATCTCCACGTGTCGTAACTTTAACATGTTAACGACCTAAGTACGGAGAGAAAGAGGAAACAGCCACAACGTAATTCACCTTAACTCAGGAAACTAATCTAACAACAAACCACATGTGACAGCAGGAACAACAAGAAACTCAATATCATATCCAATCACAAATGTTTTAACATTTTAAACTTTCAAAACTTTGGCATTTGAAATGATCACATCACAGTGATCACATCACAGGCATATGAAACGATTACATCACAGTGATAATATACACAAACGACAAAAAGAGATAATTGAAAGCATCTTTATAACCAGTGTTCCATGGATAGATATTTGGATATCTGGATAATGCATATATTTCGATAATCTTCATTATTCCCATCATCACAATTTGCAGGTTCTTTATCTAAAACCATTTTTGTACAATAAAAAATCCAAAACTGGTTAGGACTATGGTTAAAAAAAAAAAAAAAAAAAAATAATAATTTTTGTAATTGTTTTTTTAAAAGCCCCGGAAAAGCACAAAACTTTGATGGCTAGATATTTCAAACTCTGAAGATAAAAACATCAACTAATCAATAAATACAAAGAGACCTTACTTGAGTCTGATGAACCACATCGAAAGGAAATTGGCAAGTTCTGGGAATAACATCTATTTCAACACTATTCGTTGATGGACTGATTTCATATAGATCTGAAAGTAATCAGGAAAACACCGAACAGAATAACAGATCAGTAATAGTTTGGATAAAAACAAAAACCAAAAAAAAAACAGGAAAGTAACTTGAAATACTAAAAGACCTGACTTCTATTTGTAATAAGCAACAAAGCTAGGAATATCCATGCTCTTTTTACATTAAAAATAAGGCTTTTGAACCCATACTCCCAATTACCATATGCATAATAGCATCTATGAATTTTCTTCCAAAATGAAGGAATATCTAATGAAGTACTCGTACAGATACTATTGTTTAAGTATTATCTTTTATCTTCCCTCACCCATGTGTAGGGAAAGGAAGAAATAAACTCTTCCGTGGGAAAAAATCTAATAAACTAAATTGGCTCTCACCATCGTCATCAGTGCTATCCTGTGGCTGATTTTTCATGGTGAAGATCTTCCTAACTTTACAAGAGGCAGAAAGGGTGATGGAGTCCAGGGACTTGAAGGTTTGCCCTCTGAAAGCCTCTCCAACGATTGACGTCAAATCCAAGCACAGATTCAGCCACTGTCCAAGAAAGGGTGAGTCATTTAATACACGTAAATGCAGTATACCCAAGATATGAAGACTTGAGAGGTTTAAATATTTTTTCGCTTTGCTTCAAAATCATCTAAATATTTACATAAATGTTCTACGTAGCATATCATGGTCGTTCCCGTGCCTTCCTGTTCTGTTAATATTGTGTGATACTAATTGGATATCAATAAATAGCTGCACTAGCAATTTGCCTGATTCACAACTTTTTCTAAAACAAAGTCACAAAACATATGTATATATACTGTTAAACAAGGACTAGACTAAAAAAAAGAATACTTCCCAGCATTTTCATTTCTATACTTTAGATAATCCCCCAAAGCGCACAAACTTCTATCTCTTTTGTGTACAAAACAATACTTCTATCTCTTTGTGTTCACCATGCTCATTAACCTGTCTGTATTCTGTGCTTGTTTTTGTCCCTTCTGTTACTGTTACTTGTCATTTAGCCCTTTGAAGAAGATCCTGCTAGGATCGAAACGTCAGGCCAACTTACCTTTACACATTCTCCTACACAGGCTTTTTAGTGGATAAGCAGTTTGCTAACAGTTTTATTTTATTTCAAACAAAAACACATTAGTTTAAATATATATATATAAAGGTGTCAAAGCTTACCATGCCTCGTCTGAGCACCTGCAGGGGTAGTTTGACATGGAGTGGTGTGATTGAAATTTCCTTCTGAGCCGTAGAAAATAGCAGCCTCCTTTTATTGTTGCTATTATCCATAATGCTTAGAAAGGAAAGAAATCTTAATCATTCATCCATTCATTATGGCGCATATTCTAAACACCTGCTGGATGAGTTTAATTTCTCTTTCAATTATTTTTAGCCACAAACAATTTGGTTGTATTAAATGTTTGATACAAAGTTTAATGTCTGATGTTCTTCAAACCTCAATACTTTTGTGACTACAGACAATATAGTCATTAACTGCTGAGGCTACATCCTGAAAGGATTTTATGGAAACTAAGGGGAAGGGTGAAAGTGCGAGAGAACTGACAATTTTTTTCTCTTACAAGAATAAATCAATCCCCTCTGTAATAACTCTTGTAAACCCAATGTAACCTGCACTGTCGAAATTTTATAACTACTGGGACTCCAAATCTGATGGCATAATCAGAAATTTTTTACTTAAAGGAGGGGAGGGGGAGAGGGGTGGGAATAGGGAACATGTCAGGTCGAGAGGGAGATGTGTCTTATTGGAGGGAAAAGGAGAGAATGGGAGGGAGCTATAGTAAATCCACAGAGAAGATACTACAATACTGCAATTTGTAGGACATCTAACATACAAGTGGGAAACATGGTGCTGGCAAACTGGTTTCATAGCGGAAACAAACACACTAACTTTGTACAAAAGAATGAAACATTCTTCAAGAAATTTAATTTAAAACCTTACCCTAATTCAAGGGAGAGGGCAGCCCCCATTGGTACATTCAGCTGAATCAAGAAATACCTCTGAATCAAAGCCACTAACAAAAAGAAAGAAAAAAGAAATGTAACAAGTTATAATGCTATCATAGTATTTGCACAGAAGCGACCTTCACTTTTTATTGACTGAATTTATAAGTAAGATTTAATTACTCTAACGAGTGTATTACTTGCTTGAAAACTGGCATGCTATGGACTTGTACAGTTCTATGAATTTGCTGAACTTTACATGGTTATTAGCATTGCATTTTTCACCAAGATGTCAGGAAGCACTCAAATGTTTTTTTAAAGGGTGAACGTGGAATAACTTAGAGTCATGTTTTTTCATAGCAGTTTTGAAGGTAAAATAAACTGGTTCTTTGAACTTTGTTAGCAATGTGACCATTTTGCATATTATTTTTTGCTATGCGATACTGGATAAATTATTCCCTGGGTGATATCCCATGAGATGGCAAACTTATGACAAGTTGACAGTCGCAGTCACAGTGTTACTACGCTATGTGATTCATTATTCCGTTCTATCGTAAGGTGAATTGAGACTAACTTTGCATGCGTGTGACCAAACCTTTCGGTTTCTAAGAGAAGTCCAACATTGTCACAAATGACTTAATCATATCATTTTGTCCAATAGTAAACAAATCATTTACCCTATCAATGTTAGAAAGCAAAAACACTTGAAAAGTAACTATCATAAAATCATACATTGGCTACACTTCCATCAAAATAATTTGTAGTTACTTACAGCTTTGCTTAGAGTCTTTAGGAAGGTGCATCTTGGTGGTGGTTGATGAACCTTCCAATGTAAACACATAACTCTTCACTTCTTTCTCATAAATCTGTAAAATGAAGAAATTTGAGCCACATAACATTAATCTTTATGTTGTTTTATTTTTATTGCACAATTAAGTTGGAGCTATTGCATGAGCTGTATATTCACAAACGTAATCAAGTTTCTTTCAAACAAAATTCAAATATGCATTAAGGTTTCGATGATGTTTCTATTGGTAGTCTAATACCTGACGGTTTTCTTCTTAAGATATCATGCTTACAAGGCCTCTTCGGTATCCCACATATTGTTCTCTGTTTCACTGACCTCCAAGGTCAATTGTAATGATTTTCCAATTCTGAGTAGGATCTTCAATGGCATTTATGAACATTGATCTACACATGGGTTTTCACTACTTATTTCTCTCTCTCCACCTCTGCAAGTGCAGTGATGTGCCTAGGATTTCCTGAGTGCCGGGTATACTGATCGCCATTCTGGGGGAGGGGTCTATATTTGATCAGAGATGCCAAATGCTGGCACTTGTGTAGCTTTTTAAGCACATACACAAGTACTAGTTTTGCTAACATTTTACATTTTTTAATTTTTTTTAGTGAAATATATTACGTACCTGGTAAAAGTTATTAGTTTGTTTCAAAGATTTTACAAGGGACCGATTGAGAGCCGTAAGTAATGTTTCTCGCATGCCTAACTGCATTATTAGTCTGTATGATTTTGGCATAGGCTAGGCCCAATTAATGTTGAATATATTGTTAGGAATGTCGGGATTTTAGATGAAAATAGTGCTGGGCGGGATTCACGATTTTTAAGACAGTGCTGGGCGGTAATTTTTAGTGCTGGGCGGGGCCGCCCTGTGCCGCCCAGCGTGGGTACATCCCTGCAAGTGTATCACTAAACGAAGGATCTAACTCCTCTAAATGCAAGTAAATATATCACACAATCATAGCAAAGGATGTTTCCCGATCCATTTCTTAAAATTCATTTCTACAAAAAGATACGAGGTCAAAAGACTTGTGGTAGAATACATTATACATAATCATGCCTTGACATTCAGGCCATTTACTGGCTAAATGCCAAAGGACGCCCATCAATACAGACTAACTTGATAAAATCTATAACAATCTGTAAGTTTGGTTTTTACCTTCTGGATGGATGAGCCACTCACTTTCCATTTCGAGAGTGGTTCTTTCCCTTGGCAGCTGAAAACCTCAACAAATGGACCACCCTATGGAAGCAATATATTTAAATATATAAATGTGGAAAAAAACATGATTAAATAGCTTTCAGAACTGTGATTTACATAACCTTTCATTTACAGAAAGCTGTCATTATTATTCAATTAATATTTGGAGAATCCTAATTATTTATTAATTATTTTTTCTAACCGTGTACAAATGAACTGTTTTGCTGGAGACAATACTTTGAATTTCACAAGGTTGATGGTGCACAGACCAGACTATGGATATATCCATGGGGGGTATATTTTGGCAAAGAAGTGCTCTTTGTTACACTGAATTGGCACCAGATTGCATCTAACCACTGTGGACCAACAGGCACTTTTGAGTAAAAAAGAACTCTTGGTCTGCTAAACCATGTTTCCCTGCAGTGGTGAAAAAGGTTGGAACTAACACTCACCTGGAACTGACTTTTGAACATCTTGGTCTAGGATGTCCCTATCCGTGACTAGAAACAGCAAAATACCCTTCAAACCATTCCATATTTGTCCTCTCCTAAATGAAGAAAAAGCGAAGAAATATAAGTTGTATGCAAAATTTGTTAATATATGCCTTAGAATCTCTAAATATTGTTATATATAGCACTCTTCTTGGAAGCTTCCAATGAGCTGATGAAACTACTGTTAATAATAAAAATGGCTGAAGAGTATGATGGTTCTGAAGGCACAACAAGTTGCAGATGTACTGTGTTAGCAAAAACACGACATTTGTACAATTTGATACATTTTGTCAAGATGTCTGTTACTTAGTGGAATGTGACAAGGATGTTGCAAAGTTTAGAACAGAGTTACTTTTACAAGACAATTTTAACAAGTTTTGTCAACTTAAAGAGTAATCTAGATCCATGACTCAGTGTTCTGTGCCAACGCAACGTACAATTGAGCAGAACTAGGCCTAGTAACGGTAGCTTTTCCCGTAAGTAGGCTATGAATCACCTAACCTAGATCAAGCATGAACCTTAGTAGTAGGCCCTGGGCTTTTTAGCTAGCAACTTGTTGTGCTGTAAGCCGTATTCTAGGTCTAACTCTAAGCCCTCAACAAAACTTTGTACTGGTAACGTTAGGACTAAAAAAGTATGCTACCCTAGGACTACAGTAACTTAGGCTACGTTGGCCTAGGGTAGTACTATGCATATGACTTTAAGTTGTATGAGTATGACGTTACATTGTTAATTAGCCTAAACTGGCTAACATAACGCACAGCATAAGCCCCAGTTCTTATAAGGATAATCTGATTTACTTATTGGGGTTACAAGAAAACTACAGTTGCCTTAAGAACACGCAAATTTGAAGGACTTGCAGTACCTGGACAAAATTTCACAAAAAACGCGTTCGTCGTAACTGTTGCTAGGCCTATGTCTGTAACGTTAATTAGCTCAGCTCGAACTTACTTATTGTGTACCAAAGCGAGTCTGCGACCATGGTCATTTTGTGGAACGCCAAATGAAATTTCACTGTAAAACTATTCCTGAAATCAGCATATATGTAATTAAATTGGCATATATGTCTATTTCTCGTACCGTCAATGGCAGTGCTCTGCAAATGGCCGAACAACAGTCTTGTATTGTTTCAATTTAGCGTTGATCTTAATAGCTCGCTAATAGCCATTATCTTTACATAACAATGGTCAACAGTGCTTTGCAAACTATCACATCAAACAATAGACTTGAGTTTGCAGGCGTGCATGGCAATCTCAGCCACTTGCTAAAATCCAATATCTTTATGTAATAATAATAATCAGCAGTTATTTTTACATTGCTAAAGCCACCACAAATGTGCGAGAAAACCGCATGGGCTTATGTATTACAACCAACACGTTGGGAGGCTTCCAAGTCAACATTGCAGTTAACTAAAATTTGGAATCTTTTTCAATTTAGAAAGTCATTTCAGGTGGGAAAACCATAGATTGCTCTTGGATGAAAAACCCACCTTACTATGATCTGGTTGGGTATCGAACCCGGAACCTCCCGATTGCTAAGCCTCATTGCTTCAAATGCCCCTGCCTTTGTCCAGCTCGGCCACAGCACCGATTACAATACTCAGTTGTGCTATGCAAACAACATTACAATAGCCTTTTTCAGTTGGAATTAAGCATTGTTTTAGCAACTCACTAATGCCTAGTATCTTTAGTAGTAATGATCAGCCCTACTCTGCAAGTAGCATAACAATTGACTTGTTATGTTGCCATGGTGCCCTGTTGTCATAGCCGCTCGCTAAATATCTTTAAATGATAAGTGATAATTTAGCAGATCGAGAAATTTTGCATATTCAGAGAGAAGTTCCAACAAACGTCAAATCAGTTCTTTCCTTTTTCTATTGCTTCATAATTAAAATTCAAACATAGTCATTTTTTTTACATATTTTTCCCATCCTTGTTTGATCATAGTTAAGTGAAATATATGAGCATTAAATACTGCACTTGCAACCATCATGCAAACCTCCCCAAGAAAGAGAAACAGACCAATAAGAATCTTGAACACAAAGTAATAAATTCAATATCAGCTGCATGCCTAAATTTCTTTTATTATTTTAATATTCTCACAATTCAAAAAAGAAAGAAAAATATTGCTTGAATATAGAATATAAATCTTCGCTTTCATACATCTCTTTTCAATAAAATCATCTTAGGTCAATGCAAGCTTCATAAACTTACTCTTTTTAAGGAGGAAATTTATGAAAATGGATGGAAATATTCCCATAAATAATCCAATAAATGTTAAAAGTCTGGCAAGTCTATTGATACTTATATACTATTGCTTTTTTTTTCGTTTATGACCAGTGTAAGCCGAATTTCCAATTGTGGACAATAAATTCAATTTCAATTCAATAAAATAAAATAGGTTTTAAAGTTTGTGTTTGACCATTGACTTTTTGTTAGCCTATTTGGTGCTGAAACTGATGACCTTTAACTATGCTGGCACAATGTTACCATGGAAACGAAGATGCATTTTTGTGCAAGTAAATGATAACATGTTGCTATAAGTCCCATGTCATGTAAAATTCATGCAAAGAAAAAATAGGAATGATAACATTTGCAATACCACTTATTCTAAAATACATACACTTATAAATTACAAATGCAGTATTAAACTGTAGTAAATAACAACTTGAGAATATATTTCTGGCTAATTCCCACTGAGTGGATGTTTTACTGCTAACTATGTATTGCTTCTATTTTTAACATGCAAATTTATTCAAAGAAAAAAAAATGATAACATTTGCAATACCACTTATTCTAGAATACATACACTTATAAATTAAAAATGCAGTATTAAACTGTAGTAAATAACAAATTAAGAATATATTTCTGGCTTCCACTGAGTGGATGTTTTACTGCTAACTATATATTGCTTCTATTTTTAACATGCAAATTCATGCAAAGAAAAAAGAAATGATAACAATTGCAATACTACTTATTCTAGAATACATACACTTATAAATTACAAATGCAGTATTAAACTGTAGTAAATAACAAATTGAGAATATATTTCTGGCTTCCACTGAGTGGATGTTTTACTGCTAACATATTGTATTGCTTCTATTCTGAACATAAGGATAAAAGTATAACAAGAATGTCATGCCCTTTAATACTGTATATTTAAATAAACAAAAATAGTTTGTCTTGTTATTTATGTCATTTACTATTATAGTTAATTACATATATTATTTCAGTCTATGAATTTAGGATGTATCTGAAGTGCCCATGTATTTCTCATTACCATCATACAATTAATCAAACAACTTATTATTCACAATTAGGAATTAAATTATCACACCGGTCCTTATTTGTGTAATCTGTACTTGTTGCAGATCTCTGAACTAAAAGCATGTAAAAGCACTCACAAACGTCTTAATTAAAACTCATGATGAATCTTCTTACAGACAGACGTCTTAGGTAATTGACTAAATTCAAGGTTCCACTACAAGTGCACTTTGACTGTATGCAAACAAAATGCTCCAGAAACCATCAAGTTAAGGTGCTTAAAACAATAAGTTTGACTTGGAACCTCAAAAATGTATTTCCAAAAGATCTATTCTTCCATAATCACTTACTACTCAATACTTGAGGTTTGAACAACTCACTTTACCACTATCGGATGCAGTCCTGGACTCCACCCTGTCGAGTTTCGCAGAACTAGCTAGGACCGATATGAGAGTGCCCTCTTTTCATTATGACATGCAAACTATCTTTGGAAAAAATATGCAGTAAACATTAGTTGCTTACTTTTTCAATGAATTGTAACCAAATAACATCTCAAATTAGTTATTGGAATATTAAAAAAAAAATTACTCTTGAAACTCAGAACAGGCATAAAGGATTACCAAGTTTCCTTGTCATCATTAAGAATATAGAATGTCACATTTGCAGCCAAATAAAACAAGATGAGTATTATACCTGAAGATTTACGGTGGGATGAAAAACTTCTTGACAAGAATAGAAACATGAGATGGCCACCAAAATGTTTTCGGAAAGATCGATGTAGGTAAAATTACCTGAGGAATATGTTCCTTGTACCAAGAAAAGACATGTCAAATTCCATATGAATGCACCCTCGAAATGGTAATATTTAGCACCAATTAGTTGTGAACACCAGAGGTATATCAAGGAGAAAACAGGACAAAATAAAAGATCTAAAAATTAGTTTGAGACTGTTAATGTCTATTAAATGATGACATCCCAGGGTTTCCAAATTGATGACAATGTGATTTACAAGTCTCCTCTCCATTCTTGATCCGTGACGGCAGTTGCCTCTTCTTCTGCAAGAGGAAATGAAAACTAGAGCACTGAAGATGCTAAATACAAGAGCGGTAGAACAGGCAGAGTAATGTGTGGGCCAACACAAAATCAAATCACTGAAATGTTTGACCAAAGAGGATCACTCTAACAGGGCATATCAAACTAAAATCACTGTATATCCTTGCAATGAACACTTCAACAATCCCAACCCCCCCCCCCCACCATACTCCCCCTCCCACACACCTCTCAACCCACATGAGAGTATAATTTTTCAAAATTCCATGATTTCTGTAGCAAATTGAGATATTGTTGCTTGAAAGGACACTGTCCTCTTGCGAACTATGGGTCAGTAACTGGCATATGCCACACCTTTGGAAGAAAAACACTCTTCAAAGACTTTGACTTAGCTCTGGAATTGTCTTGACATGACCTTGGCTTTCATTTCCCAATCATTCCCATTCTCCAAATACAGGACATGGTCAAAGTTGTCCCAACAGCCCCAAAAAACAACAATAAACATTCATATGATGTGATAGGCAGAATGTATTCACTGCTTTGCACTACTCTCCAGATGTTTATCACCTGAGTACGGATTAAAGGGTGTGTAGACTCGCGCAAAAAGAAACGTCTAATGCCGGTAATCTGACCTAGTTTCAAATGAGGTGTAACAGAAGTGTTAGACACCACCATCGATCCCAGAAAATACACACACAGCTTGCTACCGTTGGTAATTAGACACTAGTGAACAGTCAGTACATACAGCTGCGGTCAATACCCACAGCACAGTGCACAAACGATAAAGCGATGGACATCTCAGGTTCAGCTAAAGATAACAAGGTATCACGATTCATTACTGTCTGCATTTTGTAGCGACAAGCAGAAAACTTCACTTGCAAGCAACGGAAAGTTAACTTTTTCAGAGCATGGCACACGGTTTGGGCCAGTCTTCAATGCCTTTAACCAGACATTCCCTTTAACTAATGCTAGTAAAAAGTGGGCAAAAATCTTACTGAAGCAAATGCTTCAAACAAAGTTCTGACTAAATTAAGATACCTTATACAGATACAGTATTTCCCCCTCAATTGACATTAAACTCATACACAGTCTGACCACTAGGTAAAAGTTATTGATGGGCAATGCTGCCTACACTGGCATAACCCTTGACCCTTTCTTAACTGCAACAGAATAAATCGTTGGTTCAAGAGAGGACCTAAAGGCTGTCGAGAGAAATTGCCACGTACTAGCTGCTACCGACTTAAATGTTTTCACCACAACCTGATCACAGTGACCTCTGAAGGATGCTTTCTGTACTGTTTATTGTGCCCGCACTTCACAGGCTGAATTATATAACCCAATTAAGGTTGCTGAGAAAGTTTTCAAAAGAACAATTAAAAAGCATAAAAGAGTAAAACCCACATCTTTTCTTTTTCATCTTAAGGTAAATCCACTTGTAGTCTGAGATACAAATAAAGCTTCGCTGCTTACAAGAATGTTAGTTTAACAGCAAGCTCACGTGTTGGAGTTGAACTATACATATGCTCCCCATAAACAACACTAAGAATGGGACCAGCTTATATCTGTGCAACGATGCTTACGTGTCATTGTTTCGGGTGATATATTGAGACTCTCCATCTCAGCGTTCAGTTCTTCGATATCTTGTTCTACTTCCTCGGGACTATAAGGACATCCCTTGTAAGCACCATTGTCTCTACAGTATTCCAGAAACCTTGAAAAAAAATACAAGTGAAAAGAAAGTCTGAGAAATAAAAAGGTCGTCCACAATGGACTCAATTTCGATATGATATATGTATTCTACTACAGACCAAACGATATCAAATTATCATTTTAGGTCGTTAAATTTAACCATCAGGTCTTGCTAGGGTAAACAAGCCATGCAAATGATTAGTTTTCAAAGTTCAATGATCTTTCTAGAATGTCTATTTGTCTCATGGCTTTCCAATCCTGTCATACCATCATGCAAAATAGTAGAAAACAAAAGTAGAAGAGAAAAAAAACGATGTTTAGTTGCAACTGTTCGAAACCAAAAATAATAGTTTACTCCTCTAATTTATTAGGATAGGGCACTCACTGGTTCCAATGTTCGTCCTTACTCAGCATGTGAGGGTTTCCGATGCAAATGAGCAGAGCTTTGGCTCTTGTGATTGCAACATTAAATCTCTAAAATGGAAGCAGAAGTGAGAGTCAAAAGTTGGGAGTAAGAAGATGTTTTTAATCGAGAATCACTAGATATCGAACAAGACCTTTGTATTTCTTCGTATTACACATGCAAGGCAGAGAAACAACACTTGTTGTTACTGTACGTAGCTTCCCATGCATTTAGGGCACAGTTGAATGAGAGTTATACTCCTAGCTCTTTGTTCCAGAATATGGCGCTTCATTAACAAATCATAACAATCATTAACATAAATCATATTTAATGTTTCTTTCTTCATTTTTAAAACCTACATTTCAAGCAGTGGAGCAGATCTGATCCAACTAATCAAAAAATTATATCTAGCTCCATGAAATTAAAAGTTAATAATGCAAAGAAGCATCCATGTTCACAAATATGCTGCAACAAAACCCCCCCCCCCCCCCAAAAAAAATTGAAATCCATTGCTGAACATTGTCTAATTCTGCTCAGTTTCTACAATAACATCTTCAGCCCAGAGTTTGATATGCAAATTAGATCTAGGCTATAGGCTTGGCTATGTCTGAAATAAGAGCATTGCAGGCTAAACTGTTAGATCTAAGCTACAAGCGAAATCTGAGGCCACTGTGTTCATTCTAGATTATACGTCTGGTTTTATCCAGGAACTTCAATGACCAGGTCTTGTGTATTGATTTTCCCTATAATGAAAATAAATAAATAAAAACAAGATTAGCCCATATTTCCCAGGTCTCCCTAATTGACCCCCAGTGTCTGGGACTGTAGTAACCTGCCCAAGCCACTCTCATCAGACAATCCCCCTCTCCTCTCATCAGTCCATCCCCCTCTAGATCAGAAACAATGCTGTTGGACACTAGGACTATCTGGCAATATACACTTTGAAAATTACCAGATGTTTCTGTACTGATGTGCATGGCATTAAATGCAACAATCTATTATGGTTTGTTATTAGTTTCCACATACATATGCTATGACATTTACTCTTAAAACCCTGTAAATATACTTCCCATCAAAATCAATTTCAATGGGATGTCACTTACCTTTGGATTCCGCAGGAAACCTAACTTGTAATCTTTGTCCATCTTAAGATACTCTGCATTGGTACTCCTGACTGTGGAGATGATGATAACCAACCTCTCCTGGCCTTGAAATTCCTCAACGGAGCCAACCTTGATGTCGCCGAGGTCTCTCCGGTTGTTCCTTCTTTTCTTCTTGCCAAGTATCTGACGAATCTTTTGCACCTGTCAAATGAGACCAGAAAACTTGTATTAATACATGTATGTAACATACAGTATTTCAAAATAATGCAGAGAGTCCTAGCATCTGAGAGGTTTTTTTACACTAGCCAGACTTAAGTAAGGTGGGTCTGTATTCATCTGGGATAAATCCAATCTTTTCCCTTCTAAAATGATCGTCAAATTGGTAAAGAGCTAATTCAAAATCCTGAGGAGCAGCCAACATCCCCATTCTTTAAGCCTTTATGGAGCATTCCAGAGATTCAGCTAGCATATCTTGAAAACTGGAATAGCTAGAGAAACATCCCTTGCAGTCAAATTGTTTTTTTTTGTTTTTTTGGGGACTTGAACATATCAAGACTAAAATTCTGACTAAAATAACCCATAAGTGTTAGCCTAACTCTGCAGGTAGCATTGATTACACACTCATAAGGGACCTAGCTTTTTGCCCTCATACATATGTCTGCTACTGGCATAGAAGTGAGCTTATATGCTTAAACTTCATTCAGCGATCAGTGTAAGTTAGTTATTAGTGAGATAACAGTCACAAATACTGGCAAATTCCTGTCATGTGTTAAATTTCCTATCAAGATTGGTCATGTCCTAAGTCCAGCATTCACTGTAACACTACAGTACAGGGTAGGGTTTGACTGACCTGTCTGCGGTACGGAGATATCACCCCGATATCTCGTGCTCTCACATTTTTGTGTCCAACCAGATTGAGGAGGTAGGATATGTACTGCCAAACCTGCTCTGCTTCGGCTACATTGAAGAAAGACGGGCTGTTTGCCTCCCTCTCGTCTTTACCGTCGATACCGTGGAAGATAACGGGGAAATTCTGTGAGTGAAGAAGAATTTTAATACCGTAGTTATAACTGGACAATTAGCAGTTTTTACCCTCAATAATGTGGAAGATGACAGGAAAGTTGCTGTGAGGATGGAGAAATATAGGAGTGAGATATGTAATAAACTAGGACAAATGCAGGACTTCTAACAGAAAAATGCCATTTATTATCATTAAAGAGCTAAGGATATCTCCATCCAGAATGGTAATCCCAGATGAAAAGTTAAACAAAAGGACAAACTTAATGAGATATTCATACTTTCCATTTTTTTATCTAAAAAATGTTGGGTAGTATTGAGTCACAGTAAAAGCAGAACCAAGAGAACATTTTGAATCTATGCAAGCACAAACTCTTTATGTTTGTGTTGCTGCTGTTATTATCCAAAAGTCAAGTATCATTTGAAAACCATCTAGAATTGTTATCCATTAACTACAATACCTTAGCAGGAAGCGTATCAACCTTTGATAGGCATTCTCGCATTAGTTGGTCTGCACACACTTTGAGCTCCCCATCGTAAAACATCTCACTCGGAAGGTGTAGGATGTTAGGGTGACTGCGGTAGTTACACAGAAGCTTTGATAGCATTCTGTCATTGAAGACACCCTCATGTCTCTGGTATGCATTTGAATGTGTCATTAATCGTTCCAATAGAGATATCTCTACGAATAAAAATGATATGACATCAATACTGATTAATTGTTAGCAAAATCTCATCAGATTATTCATTATTGTTCCATGCTTACAGAAGCATGCACAGTCATGGTAAATAGTACATCAGAAGCTAAGAAACAACTCACGCTTTTTTCCCCCAAAGCCGATTTTAGATTCCTGACACAGGAAAAGGCTGATATACCTGTATCACATCGAGTTGTCATTTTAGTATGTGTGATGAATCACGGCATAGTATAACAATTTTGGTGGTCACTTGTATTTGGCTTAATACGTAGGTATAAGGTTGTGCAAGGTGCATTCCACAGTCTATTATAATGCAGCTGAACTTGAGTTAATTCTAGAGAGATGCCGTTGCTTTGACATATTTTCTATTCAGATCATCTAAAAAAATTAACATACTGCCCAGCCTGATGAAACCATTCACTGGGTGAGGGTATAATAATTAAGTATAACTTACCCAAACCGTGCTTTTTACTGATGGGAGACCTCAGGACTGGTCCCAATTGCTTAGGATCTCCAGCCAAGACCAGCTGACCGTTCTTCGGTAGCAAACCCGATACAGAGATGAGGGCTTCTGGTTCAATAGAATGTCCTGCCTCATCCAGAAAGATGTGAGTGAAATAGTCTTTGAAACAGTCTGAGAGGACCAGTCTGAAAGGATATGAACCATCACTCGGATTGAACGTACCTGGCGTTTATTTTACAGTTTTTGAATTAGCTTATTAACTTATCATAGTTGCAACTTCACATGGTTGTAAAAGTTTAAAAACTGGGAACTATTAAAATTCAGCATAACACATACCACCCATACAACGAAGCTACAAGAGTAACAAACCGTTGGACAGAAACATTGCCATCCTACGATTCAATACGATGCATGAAAAGATGTCTCTTACAAGGATTGAACTTACCTTCCAGCTGTCACCATGGTAACCACAATGATCCTCTTTTCTTTGATCTTTGTTGGACTAGGGAAAACCACATAGTTAAACCTGTCGTAGTTTAAGCAGTCATCTCTAATCTCCTATAGTGAGTAGAACATTCAAAAAAACTGTGAATTTTCATAAATTAGATGAACTGACTGCAACTTACAAACCTAACATGTCATCATGTTAGCTTGCATGGTAGTACAAATACAAAAGTTTGTTATATCTTTATTTACATATTAATGATTCGAAGCTGATCAGTCAAGTTTTCAATTTATTTAGAATCAAAATCATCCCAAAGGATTGTTTTTCATTGGAGCTAAAATATCAAATTTACAAATGAAGAACATAAATACAAAATATAAAAAATTACAAGTACAAACAAAAGTATAGAAAAAATAAGTAGTACTAAAAGTTCAGAAAGCCTATACAAATTTCAAACCAATGTTAAAAACAAAATGTAACACATGGTGAAAGTGAAGATTGCACGGTTAAAAAAAAAGACTTAAAGCAATTTGAGGCACATTTTGAAAACGAAAATTGCACACTTAGTTTTGAAACATCTAAGAGTATAAAGGTTTTTTTTTCTTGTGGAAGACATCACTTCCAAAGTTTGGTTTCATGTACTGAAAAGCAGTTTTTGTTTACTATATAGATTAGTGAATTTCTATCATGTTCCACTATAAAACCAGTAACATAACATAACTGATCACAAGTTCCCCTGGTCAACCATTGGAGTTATGACCCAACTTGATGGCAAAATTTGTGTTGACCTGAAAATCATGACGAGAATTAGTCCATTAACCATAGGTTGCATTTTTCAGCTCTCTTGACCTCAACTTACTGAAACTTTATTATCTTCTGCAAACAGACTGGTTAGTTTGGAAGACTTGATTTGTTCACACCTTGCCATATCTGCCTTGATCTGATAGTGATTTGGCTACTACTGTAGCTGTGTGAAGACTTGCTTAAAAGACGAATAGGCAGCTCAACTAAGGTACGAAAAGATGGGACTGATCACTCAGTTAACCAACTGGAAAAAACCTGCCGTTCAGTACAAACGGCAGGTTTTTGGATGCAACCTATAGCTATAACAGACACTTTCGCGGCATGTGTTTTAACATATTGCCAGTACTTATTAGGCTACCATGAAAACATATAGGCACTCACAGTAAAACCGATATTTCCTGCCAATCTTCTATCATTCCTCTTTAATTCTCACAAGCCTTACCTTTTTAGACGAAATTTATGCATAATACGAGAGGAGATAAAAAAAAAATATCACAGAAATCACCTGTAGAGCAGGATCGACACTATCGTAGTTGCGACTGAGTGCGCACATTCGCAACAGATGGGTCCTGGCGACTGAGCCTTTGTCTACGAGACGCTTAGCTAAGAGGTCGGCAGCACTGTTAGAAGGTGCGCAGGCTAGGATGATGTTCTTCTTACTCTGGTGGTAGACCTTAATTAATCACACATAGAAAAACAGAACAAAAAGAGTAGAAATGAATAACCATCTCAACAAATTTGAACAGCATGTGTCTCATTTGTGTAAAAATTCAGACCTCTGGTGGAAGAGTGTCACATATCGTTTTATGGTCACTTATAACAGATTGGGTATTCAGAGCACCACTGAAGGATGGAGTACAGCCTGACCCTTATTCTATTGTATATTCAGTTAAAATGTCTCAAACCTAGGCAGTTGTTCATCTTACTCATTTTAGGTCAAACTTAATGATAGCCTTATTACATATCTTGCAAAATTCCTCAAAAGATACTACTTTGTACTTCTTTAAATACTTGAAAAATAATACTAGCATGTTTATAAATTATTCTACTTCGAACAGGTTAGCCCTTCATTTTTGTGAAAAACTGACTGAATACTCAAATGATACCAATTTTAGCAAGCTATCGTGAATTATGTACAAACACATTTGAAGAACATAGATACTTCCTGTAAACTTTTTTAAGTGTTAATTAAACAAGAAAAATGCTAGTAATATTAATAATATCACGATATTAATATAAAGAAACTGAATCACAGCAATAACTGAAGTGGTTTGCTTAAAGAGAGATATCTCTATCAAAGACAAATATGAAGAAAGAAATATTTCTGTAAAAAGATGAAAGATTGTACGGCACAACTAAAGGTTGACCAACCTGCTTCATTGCTTCAACCACGGTAACAGTCTTGCCGGTACCAGGAGGTCCAAACACGAGGTACGGTGCAGGGAGTGACGTGCCATGCAGAATGTGATAAATGGCTTTGACTTGCTCCAGATTATTAGACAAATTTCTATCAAATAGCTTCTTTGCAAAAGCGCTAACAAAGTCACGGTGGTAGAGAAAGTGCAAGAAATAAATTTTACGTACAACAACAGGAATAAATGAGTCTTTTAATCACAAAGTTCATGAATGCTTCAAATACACAATAAAAAGTCAAATAGTACTGCATGGAACATAAAACTGTGGTATAAATTTGTCTACCATCCGTCTTTCCACCATTTGCTTCAACGTGAAATACGAAAAATACAGTAAAACATATTTAGAGACTGCACATGCAGTGAGTTTATGATTCCATGTATTAATGATACCAGCAAGTGTTGTTTTCTATGCAGGCTAAAAACGCTTTATACTAGTTGTGATGAAGTTGGGCAATGCAACCACTGTAGTAAAGCGCATCATAGCATAGTGTGTTAAAAGTACAAGCAATTATTTCATCAGAATTTAGACAAAGGTTTGGTTTACATGCAGACTGAGGACCCAATTGTTTTTTCCATTGTTCAAATCTACACACGCTAACCTTAACAATACCCCTGAACAATAGAAACCTTCAGAGGACATGGTGAATCTTTTGATATGACATCTAATAACCAGGATTTCCTTTGTTCAAACATGTCCTCAGTTAGAAAACACACACACACATATCAATCAAAGTCATGAACACCAACTTACTCGAGCTTTTCAGCATCAGTTTTCTTCATCTTCTTTGGTTCAGGAAAGATAACTGGTTTCAAACGATCCATGTCTAGGGTACGTGAATCTACTGAGAAGTGTGACGATCGTATCGGAAACCGTGAGAAGGTAAACTGGATGTCAAACTTCATCTTCTCTATGAAGAGTTTCATCAAGCTGAATCAGTCAAGAGATAAATATAAAGATGAATTATGAAATCCTTTCTGCTCTATTTATTTGCTCATTTGTCCAATTTAAATGTCTGTCCGTCTCTACGTGTCTCTCATTTGTGTTCTTAATTTGTTTTTCGTTTCAGATGCTAGGATTGAAAGGTCAGGCTATCTTAACTTTTACAAATTAAGAACCCATTTTTTGACTCATGAATAAGCAAGAACTTTTCTTATTATTATCCACACACTCGCTAGGAAGTATCCATAGGAAATTTTCTTCTTTGAGACGGATATAATACGTAGGAAGTGTGTTCTTTCGTACATGGAAATGCAAGTTGTTTAGGATATATATCCTAGTATATATAGGCTATATAGCCTATTAATCCTAATTAAGCCTAACTGTGCTAATAAGATGTCTTCCCAGTTCTTAATTATCAATGCAGCACTATAAGGTTGTCTTTAATGTGAAATCATTTTGGTTGCTCTTATAGGGGATAAATTACAACTGGATAGACTGCTTTGAATGTGGTACCCAACAAAATATTGGTTTTGGACAATTTTTAAACTAGGGAATGAAGTTAGAAGGTGGGTGTTTATGGGATGATTGAGTGGGGGGGGGGGTGGGATAGAACAGAGACAGAACAGAGACAAGAACTTAAAAATTGGATATGTTGAAAACATTTGCAGAAGAAGTACTTCCGAGAATATCATAAGAATGAGTACAGTTACAGGGATGTGCCCAGGATTTCCTGAGTGCCGGTTATACTGATCGCCACCCTGGGGGAGGGGTATCAAGGTGCTCAGATGCCAAATGCTGGCACTTGTGTAGCTTATTAAGCACATACACTAGTTTTGCTAACAATTTACATTTTTTAATATTTTTTTAGTGAAATATATTACGTACCTGGTAAAAGTTATTAGTTAGTTTCAAAGAGATTTTACAAGGGACTGATTGAGAGCCGTAAGTACTGTTTCTTGCATGCGTAACTGATGCATTATTTGTCTGTATGATTGGCATAGGCTAGGCCCAATTTATGTTGAATATATTGCTAGGAATGTCAGAATTTTAGATGAAAATAGTGCTGGGCGGGATTCACGATTTTTAAGACAGTGCTGGGCGGTAATTTTTAGTGCTGGGCGGGGCCGCCCAGCGCTGCCCAGCATGGGCACATCCCTGCAGTTAATGTACTGTAACCAGCGATTGGTGCAAAATGCACCAAATAAGAGGCATATACTTATGTAGGATAAAACAACTTTAATGACTTACTCTTTGTGGAAACATAACGACACAACTTCCATTTCCACATGATGAACAAAGCCTTTGTAAGTCTTGTCTGGTCTGCTACTATCAGCAAACATTGCAAACAGATGATCCCCTCTTAAGACTGAAGGACGGTTCTCAGCTAAGCCTGGAACCTTGAAGGTATAAAGAAAGGAATATACATCTTTAGGACCGATCTGCAGTCAGTATAATATCCACACATGAACAACTAGAAAGCGATCGGTGTGTTTTCGCTACGACCAAATCATTGAGCCCTTCAGTGCGTTAGGTTCTTCATTGATATTGGAATAATTTAGAAATCTTATGATGGGAGAGGGGGAGAGGAAGGCAGGATGGTGAAACCAATGGAAACCATTGAGTTTCTCCCCTGTGTAGACATCTCTGTATGCAGGAGTAAGTTTTCTTTCACTGAAATATATTTAGGTAACTAATTTATAAAGTGGCAATTTGTGCTTTACGCATGAAAGCTATGCAAATATCAGCATGTGTACATAATGATAACATCATTAACTTAATGCATGTGTGTCAAAGCACAAATTAAAAACCCCCAAAAAGAAATCTGTCTAACAAATATAAGTCTGATACACTTTTCACAGGCTGGTAGTCATGAGGTAAACAGTACTATCACTTGCTGACTGGGGTGACAAGAAATGCTCTATAGTATTTGTACCAAAGGTGAATAACTTTTACTTGTCTGAGTGAAAGACGAGTTGACCCGAAGGAAAGCTGCATGCAGATGACAATATCATTTTCATAATCAGATTATTTCAAGGCCACCAGTATTCACCCTTAGAGTTAAGCAAGATAGAAAGTTGCTAGAAGCTAGTCCTTAAAAGTACTTTTCCAGGTGGTCCTGGCTCTTCCTATTCAGAATTGAGAGGGAAAGGTAGAAGGGGGAGATGGGAAAGAAAGAGGAACGGAAGGGGAACCTGAATACAGACGACCCTTAAAGTCAGATCTCAAAAGAGCCCCGAGTATGAGTACAAAGTCTTGAGGGGCAAGTATGATTACAGGTAAATATATGCTAGAATACAATAATGAGTACAGATTCACTACAATTCTGGTGGTCACCATAACAAATCAGTTCTCTGGAAAGGTACATATAGCGATTATATCACAAGTACCACGATATGGTACTTGGTTTCACAGGATTTGACTCAATTCTAAAGAAAATAAGCAAAGCTTACACAGACACACCCCCCCCCCCCCCCCCATTACCACAACAATGAAGGCCCCGGTTTTGTTCACGCAAGCTACTAGACAATTTCTTGCAAATATTTAATGTTAGAGCTTAAATTAAACACTCACATGCAAGTCGAGTAGACCGTCATATTTCTTACTCCTTGTCAGCATTACACCCTTCCTGTCATATTGATGAATGTCAACCTTCATTTGGTGTTCCTCTGCATAGAGGAGGAGCTGGAATTTTTGGGAATAATTTTCAGCGGATAAAGGTGCTTCTAATTCTTCCAATAGACTGTGAAGGAAGAGATTTATATTTATCTATATATATCTATATATGTATATATATTGACATAAGAGTTTGGTTATACACCTCTGGAAGTGCTCGATTCTGTTTAAGAAGACCCACATGCATGTAGGCCTCTAGGCACTGATAAATGCACACATATATTGTATGTGTGTATGATACAGTCTGTCTGCCACCGTAGATTGGCTGTCTAGTACAGATAACACCATCCATTACCATTATCTATACATATATATACATATGTATATATATTCTATTCACTCCCAGACTATATGACATAACATAGTGGATTTCAATTACTATTTTAATGAATATGATAGCAAAGTCATTGGAAAGCTTTTGACTCAATTATGTCAAAATTAAAAAGAAGAAAACAGAAAAAATGACTTGTCTTTGCAAACATTATTAACAAGACTGCACTTGAAAATACCTGTTAACCTATAACATGTGGATTTACATCAGTTTGGCATAATTATATACGGCTTTAAAGCCATGTGAAAGAAAAAAAATTTGGCTTTATGTAACTTTGATCATCTATGAGAAATCAATTATTTACTCACTTAGATTATAAAAAAACATTTTGGAAAATAATGAATAAGGAACAGGCATGGATCCACAGACAGGGGGGGGGGGGGTGTGGGGGTGTACATCCCCTCCCCCTTTTCAACCCCACACTAGAAAGAATCAAAGTAGTTTACTAGCACATCTTTGCCTAGTCCTAAAATTATAGCCTAAATATGCCTCAAAAAGCTTTAATTTAATTTTCTGAGGGAGGCCCAGACCCCAGTTGGCTTCAAGGACACCAGAACCACATTCACTCCTTTTAAAAATCCTGGATTCCACCCTAAGAAATACACAAGTACAGTATGGAGTTAACTGATTCAATCCTGGTGATTTTACCAGAAATTTCTCTACAATCAAAACTAGAAATTAAATACAAAACTAAAATAAATCCGAACAACGTAAAAACAATCAAGTGCAGTGATTCAAATCTTTACAACGTTGATAAAGTGAATGATAAACTGATTGAAATAAACCCAAACAACTTACTTTGTAGGATTAGGCAAGTTCAAATCCATAGATACATTGCTTGGAATGCCATATTGTTGCATTTTTACTGCCTGAGGTAACTCTCCACTGCCAGAACTTGAGTTAAAACAACAAAGAATATACTGATTACATTCAGAAAAAAAAAGGAAAAAGAGCAAAAATCAACAGAAATGTTATTCAGTAACCGATTCTAAAGTTCTACTGTCACAAGTCACAGAAATTGAAAACAATGAAACTAATTTCACAGACAAAAAAACCATCAAACTGTTTTGAGGGAGCCCAGCTACTTGCTAGGTTTTAGGCCACAGAGTTCAAAAACTGATCTGACTGACTGAGAGACGCGTACCAAAGCGACGGAAATGATGCAATATTTCTAAACATTGTGTAGAAAATAGCCAGACTTTATATGGACTTAAAATCAAAGGTATACTATGACTTTAATTTAAAACCACAAAAGTTTGTAAATTGATCACTACTAGTTGATACATATTGAAGATTTTTATTGAGGATATGAGTAAAGAATATGAATAAATGAAATAAAAGAAATTGCACAAAATATTAAAAGAAAGAGCAGCGAGACAAGCAAAAGAACGAAGCCATGAACATTCAGACTTACAACTGAACTGGATTTCCCGACAAGACATTTTTTGGAAGCGGAGTCACGGCGACTTTAGCTCGTCTTTTGTAGGGAGCTGTTGGGGCTAGGTCTTCCTTATCTTCTCCTCCAACACTAAATGTGACGGATCTTAATATGTGGAACACCTGGAGAATTCAGTGATGTATACAACAACAATTTTGTAGTCATTTGAGGTTTGGACAATACCTTACAGGACCATGCAGTGATCAAATCTAGTTTTCTTTCCAGTAAGTGTTTGGTTCTTTTTTGTCATGCGACTACCAAAATAGTATTTTAACAGTACCCTCCTGCCCCCCTCCCCTACCCCCCCCTCCTGTCCTGCTCCCAACCCTGCTCTTCCGACCATGCAAATGTCAATAGAAGATCTAATAGATATAAGATAAGATCAAAATAACAGGAAAGATAGCAGAGGTTCTAAAACAAGCAAAAGCCACTTAATAGCAGAGATTGAAAATAATGACATCATTCAAGTAATAATTAGCAATACATAAATGCAACTATAAGACTGGGGTACGGTATGCAAATATCTACTCGTGTAATGTTGAATAAGTGAACATTCTATTTTTGCATATATATATAAATAACCAAAATGGAAGAAGCATATATATTCTGTAATAGGGAAAGAAAGAGTTTTTTATGACTTTTACCAGGTTATGAATTGTAACTCTGGTCCATTTGGTTAACAAAATTACTCATATTAGTAAAGAGGACAAGAAAAGCAAACAGGTGGGAATTCACCGATACAACAGAAATTTCAAACAGTTGTAACACCTACCCATGTGTTCAACCTTGTTTATACAATACATTAGTATTTAATATTATACAAACCTCATTAATATCCACCAATTTCAAAATTTGCAACTCATGACATGACAGGAAGTTGGAACAAAATATTACACCTTAGGAAGTCATTATCACAAAGAAAAATCCACCAACCTTATTGTTCTGCAATTGAAATGCGAATACCACGAGAGCTTTGACTTCTCCAAAATCATTGCTTTTACACGACAGTTTTGTCGTGTACTTCTGTCCTGCATGAACAGATAAACATGGCAGGAACGTCAGACAAAATTATGACAGTCTCAGTAGTAATAATAATAATAATAATAATAATAATAATAATAATAATAATAATAATAATAATAATAATAATCATAATCATAATAATCATAATAATCATAATAATAATAATCATAATAATAATAATCATAATAAATGCAAATTTATATAGCGCCAATATCCAGAGGAAAACCAATGCTCAGTGGCGCTAGTGCTCAGGGAAGGCAGTCAAAAATAGATAAGTTTTGAGTCTGTTTTTGAAAATGTTAACGTTGGGTGCAGACTTGATGTGCAGTGGAAGTGAGTTCCAAAGAGTAGTAGCAGCATTAGAAAACGATCTTTGACCAAAAGACTTGAGCTTTCACTTAGGTAGTAGAGTATTATTGGAAACATGAATCTCAACATTATTAATTTTCACATTAACACCAACATAAATGTCATTGAATAACTTAGTATGATGTAATATAACAACATACCATACCACAACACAACATGTGATATCACATCACAATGTTATAGTTTATCATTCTGTTTATACTCCACTCCTTGTCTCAGTGCAATAAATCTTAAGTTTGTCTCGAGCCATAGAAAAATGGAGTATTATTATTATTGTTGTTTTTAATAATGATTATGGTTATTGTTATCATTAACATCATTGTTGTTGTTATTGTTGTAGTTGTTGTTATTGTTGTTTTAGTTGTTGTTATTGTAGTTGTGATAGTTGTAGTTGCTGTTATTGTTGTAGCTGTTGTTGTTATATTTGTTGTTATTGTTGTAGTTGTTGTTACTGTTGTAGTTGTTGTTATTGTTATAGTTGCTGTTATTGTAGTTGTTGTTATAGTTGTAGTTGCTGTTATTGTTATTAATGTTGTAGCTGTTATTGTTGTTGTAGTTGTTGTTGTTGTTATTGTTGTTGTTGTTGTTGCCTTTGTAGTTGTTGTTGTTGTTGGTATTATGTTACATCAAAAACCTTTGAAAACTGAATGGGAAGCCACAAGCAAACTTGACAACAGCAATAAGATTTGGTTAGAATGGGATTTGAATCAGTGTACCTATAGAATTTTTTTTCTTTAGTATTTCCCAAACAATTTCCCATTGTTGATTTACTTTAATGAAATCTTAGCATAACGATCTGTCAATGTGTCAATTGTATTGTTAAATAAGGGGACATAGTGATAACCAACCTGGCTGAATTAGCTTTTGTTTGGTCAAGCCACCTACAGCTGCTTTAAGAGTTAGTCTTGGGTCCTGAGATAGTAATGACACCCTTGTAAGGGTTACTGGGGTATTACTAAAGGATAAAACAAACAGTGTGTCATTAGCACAATTATTAAACAAATGTCAAAACAATAAATTTACTCAATTTGTCAACCACAAAATAAAACATTCCCCTCCCATATACAAAGTAAGATCACAGACTTTCAAATATCTTTTCTTTTTTCATCTTTTCATAGTTTTAAAAATGCTTTTGAAGATGAAGCTGGCAAATCTTTGTCTAAGAATAGAGAGTAATATTCATAAGAAAGTTGTTTTGTTGATATTCACATCCGGGGAATAATTTAGTGATCAAATTTTGTTTATCAGTTTCCAAGGCTCTGAATCTGGTCACTTATAATTTACAATGGTTCTGTCGAGTAATTGCTATACACTATACATATATCATAGGCGTAGGAGCTCAATTTAATTTGGGGGGGGGGGGGCTGTAACGTCTTGCCCGATAAATATAACCAAACTTTTTCGCGCTCCACGTGCGTTCGACAACTTTAAGTGCATATCATATAGGCATGCTTCAGTTATTACATCGCATGCCAATAACATACAATCATTTGCCGTGTTATTACCCTTTCATATTGGTTAGAATTATTGGGGAAGTCGTTACAATAATAATGATAATAATAATATCAGTTTAACCATTGAAAAACACATTGCAAATTATTTTTATTTCAGTAGGTGCCCGAAAAATTCTCAGCATATTGCTCGAATTTTCACAAAAATTGTTTGCTTGGGGGGACTGCAGCCCCCCCCCCCCACCCCCGCCTCTTGTGCCTATGGCTATACATCCAAAAACTTTTATAGCAATTTTTCCATTTTGCGTAGACAAATTATTCCCTGTACTCCTATAAAAATATAAATAATTGAGAGAGCAAAGTGGTCATATTACGTTTCTTTGGAATGGAAAATACAAATAACGAGTACGTGACAGACCTGCTCTGTACATTGAGTGAAATGGTCTGCAACACACCCGGCTTAGTAGAAACGATCACCTGCCCATTTTGGGACCGATTTCCTTCTCCGCTCTCTATCACAACGCCATGCTTGTTTTCCAACAGATTATTTCTGAAAGAGAATAAAACATATGTTCAAAGTGGACGTAACAAGCTTGTGTAATTTGCGTAATTCCACTACGAAATGTGATACTGATATGGTTGATACGTATAGTCCACACAGTTAGTAGGAAATTTCATTGCAATAGCTTGTTCCTATTGAAATCTATAGATATGCTTCTTATGAACACAAACGTCCAGTTTTACAGTGTCAGATTTTGAAATTGAAGTTGTCATGCTGGCAAATTATCACCAAACATTCAAGAGTGCTTTCAAAATTAGAGAATAGAAATTGAGAAGGCAGATACTCCTGACCTTCCCCACACTCCTTCCCATCCCTCTCCCCCCCCCCCCACAGCTGGCCCTTTTCAAAGTGAGGGGAAGCTCCCTCTGACTACACCCTTGCCCCACCATTCCTTTGCCTAAGTGAAGGTATCTGTATTTGAAATTTCTGCATATTAAAACAATAAAAGTAATTTCAACTAACATGATGATTACATGAACTCTCAATATTATGTAATTAAAGCCATCTGCAACTAGCCCATTGTATTCTAAAATGAAAATTTCACCTTTAATGCTTATACTGATTACTTCATGACCTGATGCACCTTATTTCTTCTTAATCTGACAGGCATACTTTTTGTCAAGTTCATGTCAAGGAACAAAAAAGGTTCCTTTCAGCAGTCAGCAACAAATACCATTAAGTGCATGCTACTGTTAGAAATGTATATTTTCATAATTTCATTACCACCTATTGTTTCTCATACAGGTTAAGTATAACTGTAAAATGGAGCAGTTTTTGGCTCCATTAGAAAACATTTTCCCAGCAGGTATCCAATATGTAGTCGAAATACAAATTTTCATCCCTTATCCATTTGAGCTGATTATTAACCTGAATGAGCTCGATCCCCAAAGTCTGATGTCTTTAAAGAAACTTACGCTCGTTTCCTAATGAAGAGTTTACTCAAGTTTGCTCTGTGTCTGGCGCCCCTGATGTGCTCTTGTTCTTGAAACTCTGAATTAACTATTATCCCGCATACGTCACAGGGAGTTGGGTATGTCGTATCCTGGGAAGTATCTTGAGGGTTTCTCTGCGAATGGAAAGAGAGTACCGTGAAAGTTTGTTACAGTATAATTAATTAATATATTTCATCCACACCGCAAAGAGTTTTCAAATATTTTTTCTGTTTAAGGTTCAAATTAAGCCGAAGCTTTTTGATAATTAATTCACAATATTATGGCAGATAGTCAACAACAATTAGCCCACAACTACAGCCTTTCATAGCTGCAGAAATGTTTACAACAAAACATCATCGAGGGACTGCACTGGTAACTTTCCATTATTGCCAAGCTAACATTAGTGCTTACATGTGCTCATGTATTTAATAGTGTATTGATGTGGGAACTGTTGAACGGTAATTTTAGAAGACGCTTCTGCAACTTCAGACTTAAAGTGAAAGGCCAATTTTGGCATATGTGTCAGGACTGTTTATAGTTCTCTGTTATCGCCAATGATAATCCTGAAAAATTCAGTTTCAGCAATTACAGCCACTAGCTGCAATGTTTCATACAGTATCAAACTATTGAAGGTACAATGACTTGAATAAGTGTTAAGAGTTATGTATGTAAATGTTAGCAATTGCATATATTCAATCTACTTCAGGGAACAGTTAAAATCATGTATCTCTTTGGGTTCATTCTGGTTGACTCCCCATATTATTTAATACTAATATCCACATCTCAGAATGTGGTATGTGGCATGAAGAGAGGCAATGGAGATAAAGTGCTTTGCCCCAAGGACACTATTTGATGATGTGGCCAGGACTCAAACCTGCAAACCGTAGATCACAAGTCCACTGCCTTAACCAAACTGACAGTTTATCTCACAGGTCCCCATTTATACACCTGGGTGCACCCAGGTGTATAAATGGGGACCTGTGAGATAAACTGTTAGTTTGGCACTGTTTAGCTGCTGCTATGTGGAGGGATTGTTTCTATGTTACATATTATACCAGTTTATTTTGTTTTGGTTGGATTTTAACCAATCATCCATATTTGTTCCTTAATCTCCGATGTTTTGGGATCAAAAATTGTAAATCTACTTGCTTTTGTAGATGACAGGTCTGCTGTAAACAAAAGTGCTTTGTTGTTGCAATGACAATTAAATCATATTTGGTATAAAAAAAATATATATTAAAATTACATTTGTGATAATCCATAAAGAACAGGCTTGGAGTAATGAATGGTTGGGTCTCCAATCCCTAAATTATGAATCAAGGTGAGTCAGTAAAATCATTTTTCAATGTATTAAAGATCAAACAACAGGAACCAAGCTCTATCTTATTTTATGCTCTGTGATTTACTATAGACCATTCGTTCCCAAAGTATGGATTTTAACCCTGGGGAGGGGGGAGAGGGGGGTAATGGCACAGCTGCTATGAGTACCTCTTTCCAACAGAGTTTTAAGATCATTTATCTTCATATCAAGACAAGACAAGAAGGAGATCTCGAGAAGAGGACATTTTCTAAAATAAATAAAACAAGAAAGCAACTTTACATTTTTCTTTTAATTAATCTACTCTTCAGGGAAGTGATTTACCTGTGTCGGAGGGAGATGCCGATGCTGATCCACAGTCGCCGTACCAGCTGTCTTGAAATAAATCACACGTCCACCCCTGGCATACCTTATTTTTTTCAAAGCCATCAAGTTGAACATGAGCGTAGCGAAAGAAACCCCTTTGGGGAGGAAATGTTCAATTGAATAGATTATTTCGTCATCTCAACTTAGCAAATAGATTGTTTGATAGTTGTTTCAAAAGAAGTTCAATGGAAATTGTTATGGTATATGAGACCAGCTTGTTCTGTTTGTTTATTGTTGTTTTTTTCTGCCAAAAAAAAAAGTACTCCCAACATTCAAGGCATAGTCCACAGTTAACAATATCTAAATTTTGCTGTATACGTTTCTGCACTGGTAGTTTACACCCTGACTAGTAGTATAACACCCTGACAGCATACTATTAAAGTTCCTACAAAAACGATAATTACAACCAAGCAAACCAAAGACATTGGTGGGTATTAAAGTTTCTTTTTTAACACATCTTGACAGTATGTATGCTCTAAACACCAAGATATTTACACAACACCAAAAGGCCTAAAATCACCCATTTTATACTAATTGATTGATTTGATAGTTGAACTATGCACATCGACTGATTTGATTGCAATTGAATACAAATTGGTCGATAGTTAGTAAACACTGGTACACACATGCGATGTAACAGGGAGTAAGTTTGAATCAATAACAGGCTGCTACGGGCTGACAGGCTGACATTAGGCAAACTCTTCAAGGTTTACAAACTTGCAAAAAAAGAAATCTGCCTTACACAAAGTTTATTGCATAGATTCTTAAACGTTCAATTAATTGCCAGATGGTCTGCAGTAGCAGACAAGTAGTTTAATGCTTTAGGAAAAGATTTTCACTTTTTGGAAGTCTGAATGAAATATTTGATGACAATTTACAACTGTAACTTCCATCATCAATTTCAACAAAGTATTCAAAAGTTACTCTCTCTGTGGCCCTGCAGTATTTATACCTGTGAGTTCTTTTCCTCTTGATGGCTTATACTCGTTCGTGTAGCAATCCCTGAGGTCACTCTTTGTCCACTCCAACTGCCAATCTTGATCTTCTTGACTGACATAGGTGAAGAAGTCGTTGCCTATTCTCTTTATCTTCTCTGAAAAGCGACTGCACTGCTCTTGTTGGCCGTCATTCTTCCGACCCATGACTGAAAGATCAGCAGTATTGAGGAATTTAGGACAATTAGAATCTGAGAAATGTCAAAGATCATGTATGCAGTGTTTACTTTGTTCACTCGCCAACTAATATTTTACCGCACATACTGCAGTGACCAGATGATAAGTCTCGAGGGACCCAAATAGGGCTACGAGACATGCTACCTCTAGAGCAACCTACAGTATCACTTACACACAATAGTGTGGGCTAATTAGCTGGCATTAGACTAGCATTATCGACTCAAAGAGCAATGATAGTAATTCTGTCATATCTGCCTGTATAGGTTCCTAACAACTTTCACAACGAGCCCAAAAGCCTTAAGTTCTATGAGAGGTCTCATGATGCGTCTGGCACTCACTCCCTTAATTATACAGGTTACCAATTGTTGCTGGTCTTGTAATCCATTTTAACTATAACACGTACCAATAATTATAATGATAATTCTTGAACCAAAGCTGTATCGCGTAGCCAGATCTGCAACAGCCAAGATACAACTTACATAGCCGAAACGTAACAAAATGGCCTAGTCGGCAAACACCACGGTAGCTGAATTACCTTCTTTATACGATATTTAACAGCAAGATACCATTTGACCAATGCCTCTTTGTAGAACCCATAAAATAAACATAAAAATAATAGTAAACGTCTATGGGTACATAAAAAATGAGCCTAACTATGCAAGGCTGTATCCCACCCCTGCCATGTTATCATCTGAACACTTATCAAAAAGAAAAAGCTTGAGATAGGGTCTCAAATAAGCTACTGTAAGGCTTCCTGGTCCTTGGGTCTCTAAACTAAACTTATCAAGTTAGTCATAGCTACTGCTACGAAAATGATTGTCACAAACTTCTGAGATGGCTTGCTTGATCCGACTGGAATAATTAACAAACCGGTCTAAATGGCGATGAGGCTAACTTATGCTAACTTATGTTAGGATAATGATAGGCTAAATCTATTCTAAGCCTCTAGGCTAGAATTGTAACTATGTCTTTTGCATTAGACAGTGTGATGTTCATCCGCGATGCGTTTCGTTCACGCTCTGTTCAATGCTATCGAAAAGTATAGCTAAAACTAAGCAAGGTACCTCTAAATTTTAGTGTTACACACGTACGGCTGCTACTCCCATACAAATGAAGAGAACTCACTTTTTTGTTGACCCAGGTATTTCTATTTTCAGGGATAACGGAAGCTTTGGAATATAATTTCATCTGAGTAACATTCGTACATTCGCCTACTTGCTTCAATCCACATGTGGCAGTTCATTATCTCGAACACCTGCGACTACGCCCTATGCGAATAATAATAAGAGGGCTTGGGATTCCCCTAATATTTATATGGAACGCCGAAAAGGTTGGCCTTTTTAGTGACATTCAGAAACAGCTGACAAATTCATGACAGCTCAGTATGGAACGTTGCCCGCACGCGAGATTTTTTTCCCCAGCGCAGCAAAGGCCGTCATTTACATAACTCGCTTCTCATTGGCTGGGTCTTGCACCTTTGACGCTGAATTGGGAAGTTCTTGCTTACGCTATGCGTGTGTGTATGCACATGAACCATAGAAATTGATTAGGCACATACACGTGCTGTATGAACTGGCGACTGTCCTGAGACAACTTTGTTAAAGAAAATTGTTAAAATGTTTTTTCTTTGCTTTTGCGCGGACTTGTTTGTGTACATTTACATCCATATGTTCGTTAAACAATACTGCGACCATGGACTGTGAGTGTACACGTCTCATTGTAGATGACTGTCCTTCTTTGAAGGTAATGATTACTTAGGTTGATGATCCAAACCTGAAAGCCAATAAATCGAATAAGGTAGTTTTGAAGGGAGTGAAGCTTCGAAGTGATGGTGGAACTTGCTGTACAGATTACTGCAATGGCAATGTACGCAGATAAGTACCAGGCGATTGATTGCTTCAAAACTGCTTAAAAACATTGGACAGCTTGACCGTTTCTGGTTGACTATTTACTTGAGATGCTTTTAAACTATTGTCAGCAATCAACTAACAGTAATGTGTACCACAAAATTAAACATCCATCAAGATGGTTGTTTCAACTACTTGGGAAGGTTAGCTACTACATTTAGAATAAATGTTACACATTTCTATAATAGCATACATTTAGAAATACAAAGTTAACCGTCATAAGACATGTTCAACTCATTAAAAAACGATTGGTATACTTCGTGATTGGTTCTTTTCTAACTCTATGTCATATCACAATTCATTCTACGTTCGTCGCATCTTTATTGCTACGCGATATCATGAGGCATAAAAAACTTACTACTATACAAACCGTGAGAAACAAGTAAAATTCAACTAATGCGAGGGTACACGTTTTACATTTATGCAAATTAGGCAGATTCCCGTAGACACAGATTCTTCACATGATCTTAGCCAGAAGGCCGAAATGCGATCGCTTTCGATTTTTAAGACAAGTCACACAGGAAAGAACATGGGCATCAAACAAAGAACCGATTGATCCGCTCTCAACCCCAAGTTCCCTTGTGTCAAGACTGTGACTATGTGATCATCGTTATTATGAAATAGCGCCATCACTTTTTCGGAAGTTTCTGATACAGTTTGCTTCTGCCTGAATTCTTCAAGAGAACTTTCCACTGCAAAGCTTACAAGGACTAATGATTATAATGATTATAAATAAATATAGGGGGCGGTGTTGTTTTATCTGATCAAGTTTCATGAAATTTGTGGTATTGTGAAGATCAAAATTTGGTTAAAGTGGCAGTTCTGTCTTCCGAGTCTATCTGTTTTTTCTATACTCATCTGAGGCATCATGTCACAAATGAAAGCTGCAGCAGCAGCTGCAAAGACTTGAATCAATATTTAAAACAACAGCGATCATCTCTATAGGCCAGCAGTGCCAATTATGTGAAATTATAGTGCCTACTGTGTGCAACTGCACAGCACGAAATATTACATCTAACACAGCCTAACTGCAAGATGCTACGGCCCACAGCACCCAAATTTAGTTAATTAACTCTCACCTGATATGTCCGAAATGCGATCGACCTGGAACAAACCTCCAGGATAATTTCAGGTTTCTGTCCTGCGAGCACCATGGACTTTTACTGTTAAGTTGGAGACAGGTCGATACGAATGATGTCAAACTTGCCGTGTAAGTGAGTGTCACCTGTAACACCAGAGAGCAAAAAATGGTTACAGTGATTCTCTGCCAATTATTTTAATACGAGAACATTCATCTGTAACATCACATGCAAGATATTTACGGGTTGACTGTCTAGAAATAATATCAACAAAGTACGTGGTGAGCAAATGTTCTGCTAATGTCTGACAAATTCAACTTGTTTTTTTCCCTCTTACTTTACTCTTTGGGGAATAATATTTTTACAGCGGATGGATGGGAGGGAAATGGAAGCGGAAGGGAAGGACGGGGAAAGGAAGCAGCGGCAGGATATACGCATGCGTCCTGTTTAAATCATGATACACTTCATAACGCAATGGTCCCCTCCCCCACCACTTTCCCCAACCAATTAACGCGTAGCATACTCCTTTTGTAAAGTCTGATTAACCAATCAGCTCTTACTTGTGTCATGTGTTGTCAATACGTATATAGGGCATACATATGCCGAAATATTCTGAGGTCAAAATATATATTACTTCACTCGCCATTTAATTTATCTTGACAAGCAGACCAAAAAAACTCATTATTATTATGGTGAAATTAATATAGCCCTTGTTTACGACCGTAAGTAATCTCAGCCCATCCTTCATATTTTGTCAAATAACAATTAAGCGTGTAATTATAGAGAACGACTGAAGGTCTTTTATGTAATTTGAATGCAATTCTATGAATATCTACCGACCAGTATGTATGGCTTAAATTGAGAAAGGTCATTTAACAGCCCC
>JAIPMN010007042.1:0-15458 GCA_020650975.1 Apostichopus californicus
TATAATCTATATATATATGAAGAAGGGGATCAGTTGCTACACATAGTAGAAGCTGCATGTTCTTCCTCTGCATTGGGTCTGGCTAAGCGGCTGGCATCATTATACAAAGTACTGCTGTAGGCTGTTGCCATTTTCTCTGCTGATCTCCTACAGTAGAGTCATTCTATTCAATTATAGACTGCCTTCCTTATACTTGTGCCCATGAGCATTAGTACCTATTTATGGCTAATTCAGGGCTATCATTATTCAAAAAGTAGAGATGTCCTAAAGTATCTGTGTAAGAAATGTCACCTGGGCAAAGTCTCCCAGATCTGTATACAGTGTCATTTCCTTTGGGCCCGAGTCCATTCTGTCCGACCAATGGTGCCGATCATTTATTATTTCTGACTAAGGGCTACAATAATTTCTGCTTTCCACCAAATTCTACTGTGGACCGTTATAATTTTCCTTTGCCTATTGGCTGTGTATATTGTCATCCTTACTGACCGAGGGCCAGCCGTGGGTGCTTCTTGCAGCACTGTCATCTTTTTCAATGGCAGCTTGTAGGTGTCATTATCTATGTTTGTATTTTAGATCCTCCTGCAAGCAGGAACTCGCGAAGAAGCTATCATTGGCTTATCAAAGCCGCAAGCTGACCGCAGTCAGTCTCTTCAATTTCAATTTTCAATTCATTTATTTGTTTTTCACAACATGCATTTAAACGTTTACAAATAACAAATAACATGAAGTAGTAGTGGATAATACATGAAGTGAAGGAAGCTGAACAAAAAACCCTTGCGGGCATGACGGGGTGCTTCGCTCCCTAAAATATAGAGAAAGAGACCAATCAAAGTACAACAAAGCAAAATACACAATTTCATACAATAGGACAATAACACCATAACAAAACAATAACACCCCCCCCCCCGGAAAAAAAACAATCCAGTGCATCTGAACACCTTAGATTCATGTTTAACGTCCATGATTATGAATTGTCAACAATTCTGTAACTGGACGACATACGTTAATCTTGGAGTGACTCGAACTCGGGACCTATAAATGATTGAATGTGATCTACAGTGTTGATCTACAGTATGATCTACAGTGTTGAGTCCATACTGTTGATTACTTGGCCTTCTGTTGTTAGCTTGGGATTTGATGTCATACTTTGTGTCTGTGGACCTGTGTCTCTAAGTCTGTCTGTAGACCACTGTCATTGAGTCTTGAGCAGTGTGTTGCATATGGCCAATGCTTATACCGAGACTAATCAACTTTGATAAAACAGCTTCATTTATATGTGTAATTGTTTTAGCAGGCGGGAAACAGATGATGATATCGTTGTTACAATGTAGTAGTAAAATAAAACCGTCTTCTTCTAATCAGATGAGTTGATAAGCAAGCAAAACATGAGGACGGAAGAAGGGACAGATAAATGTCGAGGATGTGAAGATAATGTCATTCCTCATCAGGTCTGCCGATCAAGTAGATGCAGCCACTGGTGTTGTTATTTCAGGTTGATAGCAGGTTCTGATTGAACGAAACAATTAGGTACCGTACATCCTGTTCATTGGTAAACGGTTGACTAGTTCCCTGTATTAGTCGATAGTTTTGTATGTTCAATAAACTAGTTTTATCCAGAGAAAACCCTTTTTTCAAGTTAATTAAAGCTCTACATTCTCATGTATTCACCAGCTGTCATGTTATCCTGATCATTGTAAACTGGTTGATGATGATATATATATACCATAAAGGAATTTCATTAGGAGAAAAACTTTCTTATTCCTGGTACTAAAACACAGAAGCCAATAGGTTTGACATAATTTTCCATTCTGAGCAAACTATTACAATCTAATAATATATTTTAATGAATTATCCTGATTATTCTCATCTGTTCAAGTACTAGTTACTTGCAGTAAATAAGAGTATGTCTGCTTGCATGTTTAAAATGTGTTATTAAGAATAACACTATCATTATTTAATAATATGAATAAAGAGGTTGTAAAACATTTCAAATTTGATTTCAGCGTTAACGTTCCTTAATTATAAGAAATCAAATCTAGGTTAGTGATGATATTGTGTTTTCAATCAAAGCCCACAGGTAGTGCTTCTTGTATGATTCAAATGGTTGCACACCTCCATAGCTGTACTACTTGTGTTATTGTTGTTATAAGATATAATTAATTCATCTGTGAAACAAAGATTCAAGGACATGTTTGTCTTCCATATTGTATTCCATTTATGGCCAGATACACTCAAAGAGTTAACCTTTTGCATTGTCACAAAGTGACCTTATTTTGATACTTAAATGCATTGTTTAAAGGCCATGACTTACAGGTTTTTGGTATTCATGTATTGTTCTGTCTACTGACCAGTAACAGTAACCTTAAGGTATGCCAACCGAATAGCGATAGAGTGCGAGGCATGTGTGGCCTCTGTTAGGCAGAACTTTATGCAAATTAGGAGACGGTTTCTAAGGGGAGGCAATTTTTTAGAGAGCCTCAGAAAAAAGAGACATACCATTGTGGGGTAAAGCTTTCCGGGCTAGTGTTGTAACACCCACTTTTCAGGCCGTTGAAAATTTCACGAAAAGGGATGCGATTACGTACTTAGCTGGCCATCTGAGAATTCTGATAGGCAGCATTATAAGAGACCGCTGCAAACGTGAACAACTTACAGTCCATGGCCTATATAAGTTGACTTTCTAAAGAGAAGTCTTCAAAGTTCAGTTTCGTTTCTTCCAGAAAACACCTCTGATAGAATATAGCTTCAGATGTTTATGACAATAAAAACACTTTCGCGACTGATTCTTGTAAAAAATATAAAGAAATAAATAGATTTTAGGTAATCTTAAAGTGTTGTAAGTCTAGACTAACTGAAGATGCTCGCTTTGAAAAGCAAGATAACATTCTTCAGGTTTTAAACATTTGTCATGTAAAACATTACTGCAACAAACTCACAAGATAGAGCATTTCTCTAGTTGATTTAGATGACAGAGAAATTATGCATAGCCACCTTCCTTAAAGCAGCTTTCTGAATGAGTTTATTCGGATAAGCTATTTGATACTAAAGCTATGCTCATGACAAAAGTAGTTCAATATAGTCTGACATATTCAAGTTTTATTTCACAATCTGATCGATACTAATATCAGAAGTGTCTGGGTGACATAAATTATTGTGGATCACATGGTTTCAGTAATTACTTACTGATTAATCTTCTAATTTGGTATATAAATAAAACCAATGAGGGTACCTGTCTTAGTTTGAGCATTATGCAACATCCTGTATAATTTCACAAAGTAAATATAATATAAAGGTTATCCACCCATCTATAACATTGGTGACTACAGTAGCAGGGTATAGTTCAATTGAATTGAATTTATTACTTCTTACTTACCTTTCACCTCCCCCTCCCCCACCCCCACCCACCCCTATTGCAGGCAGTAATTAACTGGTATCAAGATGCAAAATGCCATGTAGAATGGTCAAATTACTATTTATTTACAAGTGTAAAGATGTATAGCAATTTTTGTACACAGCAAGCATAAAGATTTAAAGAGAGAAAAATTCAGAAAATGGGAGTTTAACTGCTACACAAACTTTCCACTCTCCCAAATAAATATACCAAGCTAAAAAAGGATTTTAGACGTAGTTGCGTACAGCTTTCCATGCTTGACGTAAGTGCACCACCACACAGTGTATTTATTCATGCCATCACGCAAATCATGACCTTTCACCTGATACAAAATTTGATGTTTTTTTCTCCCCCTCTCTTTTTTTCCTGTGACGCATAAGGCCATGATATAATACAGTAGCAGTGGGTTGTATATTTCTGTGTATTTTCTATAGCTCCATTGTGTGTTATATGTTGATGGTATATACCTTCACTGTGTGGGATTCCTCTCAAAGGCTTTTACAGAAAGTGCTGGTATGGAGGTATAACGTGTGTGGCAGGGGCATTGTTCACTTAACCAGGCCTAGAATTCCACAATTTCAGCCACTTGCTAAAGGAAGCTAGTGCTTAAACAATCGACTGACTAAAACGAAAAATCTTTTTTTGGAATTACATCATACATCGAACAGCGCAGTAATATTTGCTGACAATACAAGCACTAAGACTCACTATGGGACTTATATGTTTGGTACAGAAATAATTGCTGATATTTTGGACAGCCAATCGTTACTGATTTGTGATGTGGTTATGTTCTTAATGTCTAATGGTAGAAAAACATTTCCAATTTTTTTCTCTCACTGGTTAATGGAAATAACCAGTCAGCACTAATTGTTGCAGTAAATATTAGTATGAATTTCACGGCCTGCTTAACCCTTTACTTCGAATATTCTTTTTCACAAGACTAGGAAGGGGTCTACTTCTAAATAATGTCGAGATTCTCGTCACAAGTTTACAAAAGGGAAAAGAGGGCTCCATATATATTTGAGAAGGGATGAACAGGACAAATCCGGTGTTCTTAAACTATTGAAGTTGATCCTGCGATGTAATGGGTAGGTCTATATGGTCATGCCATAGCCCATTGAATACATGAATCTGACTTTTTTTCCTCGCAAGCTATCATAGTGCATTTCCATGGTAACAAAAGTCTGTAAAATCATTTGTATTCATTCTTCAAATTAATCTTAATTTACCCTGTCTGTAAATCAGTCATTAATTACCACAACTGTTTGTAACCATAAAATAATGGTTTTAAAACTGTCAGAACCCTTCGACAATATTAACCTCTTCCATCTTTATCAGCTGGCACTACTTCTTATCCGAAATGAAATGTTACCTAAGTACTGTATTCCTCCTTACTTGGGTAAAACTTAACAGAGATTTGAAATGAAAATTTCCAGTTAAAGTTAGTTTGTGAAATGACTCATTTTGGCTTTTCATTGTGTCAGATAACACTGTTCAATTTTGTATAGTCTGTATGTATGGTATCTCTATGTAAATAGCCGCTGTGAATGTAGCAAGTAAGAGCATTAAAACGATGATGAATAAAATCAAATCCAGCTGACATGGTAGTGAGGATGGGCACTGACTTTTTTACGAGCATATTAAGTAGATTTCAGATGAAAGAGCATATAAGCAGCTTTTGATTATACCCAAGATGGAGATAAGAAGCTCTTTCATTTTGGGGTTTAAAGAACACAGGAATTTGCTAAAGAAATAGGATTGTATAAATTGTGTATTGAATGTTACTGAAGGAGCCTGGTAAGGAAATAATCGGATCCTAAATAGCAAGGAGGGATTGATCATTTAAGATTCATGGACAAGCAAATCTGGCAGAGGAAGTTAAAATGAGGTATTTTTTGGATTCTGATGCTTTGAATTAAGTCAATTGATAATCCTCTTCAATTTTGGTGTGTACAAGTTAATGAATATTACCCTGTATGGCTTATCACACTGTGAATATGTTTAGACATGGGAACCACTATATGTTTTCGTTTTCTGGTAAATGTCTGGACTAAAGTAGCCATTCAGTGTTGATTCTACTAAAAATTACTGTCAAGGTGTAACATTGCATATCTAATTTTATAACTAATATCTATTCTCCAGCTTTGCAATTTCTTCCTTCTAACTTGTTTTTTGGAAAGATTCATGTGTGTTCTTTGTACACACACTTAAACTTCATTCAACAAATGATCACATCACAATGACCACTGTTGGATTTCTTTCATCACAATTCTAACAGAGCGCCCTCATTTCTTGTTTTGAATTTTAGCTTGATAAGTGGCTCTGGTCACTGCAAAAACTATAATTGGTTATTTCTTATTATCCCAACAGCAACAGCTAAAAAAAAAGTGGGATGGGAGAGGGGGGGGGGGGATAAAAAGTGGAGAGGAAATCGGGAAAAGAAAATATTCAGTAATCTTAACAACATATAATAATGATAGATAGTGAAGTGCCTCATGTTAACATTAGCTTCATTATTGATAAGTAGCATATATATGTCAAATTAGATAAATATTGGATATAAAGGTATTCCTTTTTCATATCAATTTTGCTGCAACAATACTATAGAAAAACCAGGAAGCCGTAAAACCTTTTGGATTCACAACATTGTTTTCTCCTATCATGCTTGGAAACTTAAACTACCTAACTAAAAACTGTACTATGGGCAAATATCTGTGAGATGGTATAAATATTCTCTCAGGTCGGCACTTTTTTTTCGACCCTTTTTTTGGGGGCCCATTTATCCCATGTCTTCCTGTTTCATACAGTATCACTTTCTCATAAAAATATTGGTAGCAGGAATCACATGTAAAGGGAGGCAATGTGAGATAGTGTTTTTAATAATATTTTTTTTTTCTTTTGGCTTTCAATTTTCGTCTATAATTTTGGGGTTAATTAGTCATAGTCTCACAGTTGTCCTACATTCTTTGTAGACTTAAGAATATTAATTTAAGATTTTTCTCGGATTTCCAGAGATTTCTTGGGCGCTTGTTCATCATTTGAAAATAATTTACCGGACCTGCAAGTTAACGTCCACACAGAAAATTTAAACCTTTTGCTGAAGAATTCTCAATATGTTTGATTTAGAAAAACACAAAATTAAGTTTCTCAAGTGGCACACTACAACACACATGTAAAAGATGACATCATCATCTGACCATACAACTTAAACTAGTTTTTTTTTCCTTTATTTTTTTCTAGTTCAGTTGACCATTTTTGTTTGCTCGGTCTTAACCCTTTTTTGTATTTCGTACCTAATCACTGTCACAGATGAACGGTTTGTAAAAGTTGGTCTTTGCCACCAAGGGTTCCATTTTCCAAATCCTTTGAACCATCCTTCAGAGGTAATTATTCGTGTTTTTGCACCAACCTACTGTACAATAGTAACTTGATGGCGACACTACACACCAACACACACGCACAATAGTACTACTACCATTCATCCTAGCTCTGCTGCCATACAGACAGAGCTGCTAAAGTCATAATGCTCATGTACTTTACTGCATTCATACATAACCTATATTACCTTACTCTCTCAGTACTGTGTCATGTTCACCTCTTGCTTCGAAAAAGAGACGAAGACGGGAGAAAATTGAACATCTAATTGCATTCTGTTTGGTAGCTTTGGCTCTTATGACAAATTACTGTTTGATATTAACAACCAGCTTAATCACATAACGTTATCTCTCCCCTGGAGATAGAATGGTATCTTCCTGCAAGCCTTTTCGAACTTGACGCACGCATGAGGCCGGGAGTGTACACATTATGCAGGGTTTCTGCAATTTAACAAACTGAAAAGGCTTGTTGATGGCTTTTGGCAGTTTCTAAGACATATATTGTAGATTGTTGGTCTTCTTTGGTTGTGTGTGTTTTCAGCTGTGGATGAATGTCTCTCTACTTCTGCTGTCTCTCAAGGAGTCTGTCGAACAGGATACAGATAACATTGTCATTTTCGTGGGGTATTTATACAGTGGATTTGTACTTTAAAAAAAATTAGTGGAAAGGATTTTTTTACATTGGGAAGAGTCATTTTATTGGATAGAGTAATGTAGTTCTATGCCTCCCTACTGCTCGCCTCTGCTCACAATTTAATGTGACCTTTTCATGGAGGATGTGTTAGAAGTGCTAGAAGGATCCAGCCTTGTACTGTGCATAGTCTGGTTACACTGTGTATTATATATATATATAATCATAACGACATTCATACTATATTATCCTCCGTCACACTGTACTGACTATATCTACCTCGGGAGAAGGATTTTTAATAAGAATTGCAGATCAAGAATTGAAAGAAAAAAAAATTATTTACTTCCTCGAATATATTAAAGGCAATTCTTTTTAAAACGGATATTTGCAAAGGGGGATAGCTAAGTGTAATTTTGGAAAAGTTGTTGACGAAGATGCCTACTAAGTGTCTTTAGAGTTGGATGCAGTTTCTGTACTTAGGGGAGGAATTTAATACAAGTTGATCAAGTATGACCTGGACTAGAAAGGATCGTGGGTCATACTCGTCGGTGAGTCAGGTTGACCCAGAATATCCCATGTCGATGTCAACGGACGAGGTAGGTCTATTTTCTGGCCGGCTGTTGTATTTATATTTTAATCGTATCATGGTCATTATACACTAGTTACAGATAAGCATTTGGCATATAAATTTGGAATTATTTGGTAGACTAGGCCAAATTTGAGCCAGGAGAGATTGGGTACTTACAATTTACTAACCTGTCTCCTATATGTATTTACATATGTTATGGTACAGGTATTAAAAATGTGTTTCTCGAGTAATTTACCGAATTAGGCAAAACCCGTCAAAGGTTGGCAAATGTAAAAACTTGAGCATTCCGTTTGTGATGCACAAAGTTTAATGTACCAAAATTAAAATGTAATAACTGGACTGTATGGAGCAGGCGAATTGTTTAATTTACTTCATTTCTTGCTTTACGTGTCTCATATACATAATATGTGTAAATACATATAGGAGACGGGTAAGTATTGTAAATACCAAACCAATAGGTTTGAACAGTTAGATTGGTCTCAGAACTTGGGTCAAAAATAAGTCAAATGAATGTCAGGAGAGTGAAGGAATAACAAACCTTTTTCGGTCCAGGTTGAGCAGGAAGGAGGGGGGGGGGTGGGAGGGTTGGAACTGCATTCATCTGTTCCATTATAGAATCTGTTTCACTTCAGTTAAGTGTATTTAATACCTTTTTACCATTAACCCTACTGTCCCAAACCCTAGCCTATCCATCAACTGACCCTATCAAGCCACCCAACCTCCTCCCCCTCCCCCCTCCCCCCTCCCCCCTCCCAAACAACCCTCCTTGTTTTATTTGTAAAGGGATCTGGTAGTAAATATTAATTGTTTGTTCCCACTAGGCAGATGAGGACTAATGTGTTTCATGCTCTAAAAGTGTCTTTAAAGGCTCAGTAAAGCATTGGATCTCGACTGTCTGAATACCCTTATTGTGGTACTGTTGTGTGGCAAATAATCACGCAATCATGAGGTTGCACTTTTTGCCAAACTTGTGGGCCCATCCTCATTGATGGAGGTAATGAAAAATTCAGACAAAAACATTCCAAGGTTTGTATGCGAAACATTCCATGTTTGTGTGCGAAAAATTCCATGTTTGTGTTCGAAACATTCCATGTTTGAGTGCGAAACAGCATAAACTTGTTATCGGACTACAGAGTATTGACCTAACTCTGCATGCAGTACCTGTACCATAGAAGTGATACTTCCATCATTCCATGCTGTTATTTTGGTATGTTATGCAATCACCACAGTCCTAGCACTATTACAACATAATGTCTCTCGCAGTTTTCATCACTTTAGGTCCCCCCCCCCTCGCCCTACCCCTCTGTCAGATATAGTTTCCATAGCAGAGTGAGCCGTTGAAAGAAAACATTAAAAAAAAAAATACCTGCAAGTCATTAGCTGCTACACTAGTAATTAAATCCATGACTGTACCAATTCTAGTGAAAATTGCACACTGTGTAGGCCACATTATATTTTAATATGATGTAAATGGGTCAAAATATTTGTAGGTTTTTGGTTTTAGTTTTATTTTGCTATGATTACAGCATATGAAAATTAATTATGTGTCTAAAGTCATTCTTTAAATATTGGGTAGCTATTTTGTATTGTGCTACCTTTTACATTGCCACAGTCTGTAACTATGTAGTATATAGCTACTGTGTGTAGTGAATAGCTTCTGTGTAAGGTGTAGCCTAACACACTACACATTGCATAGTTATGTTCCATGACCTAGATACATCTGTAAATGCATGCCTATATGTAGTATACAACTATATGTGTATATCTACCTACTCTTACAAGTATACAATATAAGTACTCACTGATCAAACCCATAGACTATATGGAATTCTTTTTATCTCCATTTAAACCTAATTACATGCTGATAGGGCTTCCTCAATTAAATTCAACTACTCAAACTTTGCTTCCCTTCTGAAATACATGCTCAGTGAAAATAGTCCTAAGCTATTTCTGAATTAAGAACTGCAAAAGAATTGTGAAAATATTTTGTAAAATATAGCTGTTTGATATGATATTATTTGTATTTCTAGAATAGTACTAATTGGATAAAGTTTGTTGTGACTGTGCAATAATGGTTTTAATTTCACAGCATTGATAGCAGGGTTGTGACCACCCATCATGGGATCCTTGCTGCTTTTGTTACTGAATGTATCTATGTACTGTATGTATCTATGTATGTATGTATGTATGTACTTTAGATCCTCCTGCAAGCAGGAACCTGCGAAGAAGCCATCATTGGCTTATCAAAGTCGCAAGCTGACCGAAGTAAGTCAGTCTCTTAGATTCATATTTAACGTCCATGATTATGAATTGTCAATTGTCAACAACTCTGTAACTGGATGACATACATTAATCTTGGAGTGACTCGAACTCGGGACCTTATGATTAAAAGGCACCGGCGTTAACCACTGAGCTAACACTCCTTAAGATAACTCCTTAAGTTACTAAGATTTAAAGATCCACAGTTTTCATAAAAGTACTCTCTGTGAAACCATACATGAAACCCTAAATGGTCCTTTATGAGTCAGTGCATGGAACCGATCTTAAATTACCAATTAAGTTATTTAAGAAAAACACAGATAGTTTCCATATGAAACAAGTGTTATTAAGCTCTTGAAAAACTTCATTTGGAGAATTCTGTAATTGTTGAACCATTCAATAATTTTAGTGATCGATGTAACATGTATACATTAAAGTAGGTTTTTTAGACTGTTAAATCAGTCCATGTGGTTTTCTTACTGCTGTAACATCTTGTAACACCTGTAAACATCTGAGTCCCATCATACGTTAAACAGGCCTTTGTTTAGGTATTATAACTTTGTAAATTCACCTTAGGTCTAGACTGAAGAGGCTACTTCAGGTTAGTCTTAGAATATTAGCATTAGAAACATTACCCTTAAAAAAATTGTGTAGGATATCTTTTGGAATATTGAATGATATGTTTATAACTTTCATGAGACAGCAATGTATACCGATTGGAAGAGGAATTTAAAGGGTTGTAAATGTCTCTGCCATCCTGGAAAACTGCATCTCTAATGTATCTCTCTGCGGTTTCCATCTACCTTCTTTGTAACCTCCGCTCTACTCACATAATGTTTCTTTTTACCCTGAACTGTTCCCTTGAGAATATAGCCTCCCTGCAGCACTTGCCATTCTCTCAATCTTGAGAAATTTGTGATCAAGTTGATCTTGGGCTGTTTGATCAAAATGAAAAGAAAGTTTTTACTTGAAGATTCCTTTCTATTGCTCCCAGAGGGTTTACTTTATCAAGGTCTTGCTTAAAATTAAGTCCTCAAACAGGTTTCTTTTTTTTTGGGGGGGGGGGGAAGGGTTTAGTTTTGAATTTGTTTGTATTACTTATCCATAGTTATATCAGTCCCAGTGGTTTGTTGTAAAGCTTGCTTAATCTTCAATCATGCAGTCAGAGATTGTTTTACACACTTGTTCATTCATGTTTATGTCTGGAAATGCTGCATAATAAGTAGACGAATTAAAGCTTTCCCTCCCTTAAATCTCAGATTTATTAGCACTTCTGGTTTCTTTGTCTCAATACTAGGAACAAGTGTTCTTGACTAGTAGAAACAACTGGACCTGTAGTACTAGGAACAATGTTCTTGACTAGTAGAAAACAACTGGACCTGTAGTACTAGGAACAAGTGTTCTTGACTAGTAGAAACAACTGGACCTGTAGTACTAGAAACAAATGTTCTTGACTAGTAGAAACAAGTGGACCTGTAGTACTAGGAACAAGTGTTCTTGACTAGTAGAAACAACTGGACCTGTAGTACTAGGAACAAATGTTCTTGACTAGTAGAAACAACTGGACCTGTAGTACTAGGAACAAATGTTCTTGACTAGTAGAAACAACTGGGCCTGTAGTGCAGAAATTTCCATTATGTTTGTTCAGTATTGTATGCAAATTTGCAAAAATTATTTGTCATCTATGGTCAAACATTTCACACTTTTAGCAGCAGAACAGCATGAAAACATTTCTCTTGAGTCTTTACATGAATACGGAAGTCTAAAGTTTACTGCAGCGCTGAATACAAAACAAAGTGTGCAATATTAAAGTTGTTGCAAACTCTTGTTTATGGGCTGTTCCATGCTGAGAGAGTTTTGATATGATAGACATAATGTAACCTTTAAAAATTTCACAACGTAAGCAGTACCCCTGTTTGTGTAATTTTGATCAGCGATGATTATGTCACTGCAGCGGGTTTGAAAGTGTGAGAGGCCTCAGTTGCGTAAAAGTGAAAAACAGAAATTCAAAGATGATAAGATGTTGTGTAGTCCCAGTATGACATCACATACTATTGATTAGGAGTCCCTGTGACATCATAGGTAATTTTGCCAAGTAGTTTTTTTTTTTAATTTTTTTTAATAAAATGAATAGAATTCAGTACTTGGATGCTTTTCAGCAAATAAAGAAAGCGTTAGATGTGAGACTTGGAGATTCAAGTTTTGTTGTTCCAGGATAACATCCCGAGAGAAGGTAATGGACTATCCTGCTAACAGTAGCCTCTCAAACAGTAATAGTCTTTGACGTCACAGATAATTGCACAATTTACATATTTTATTAAAATGAATAAATTGTGGCATTATGAACCAGGCCCATTTTACAATTGGGTTTGTTTGACTGATGTGCTGCATTTTATATTTATAAATTTGGAAATATATTTTAAGCTGATCAGACTGCACATGGTTTAAAGACCTTCAAAACAACCATTCTTAACAACAATCTTAAGAAACCCACAGGAGCGAGCATTACTCAAAATTTTGATTGCTCTTGAACAATAAATATAAACTGATATTAAAAGTACTGCTTCTATTCCATTTCAAAAATTCTGAAAATTCATTTTTGAAAATTTTCAAAATGTTTTCCATAGGGTATGTAAATAATATGCAAAAAAAAAAACTTTGAAATTGTTAAAAAGTTAAAGAATTTTTCTTGATGATTTGGAAATAAAATGTGATTATAGTCAAGCTTAGTGAACTTCATTCTATTAGGATTTTATCATATCGCTGATACAGTTATCAGGGATTTACTATAATTTATTCAAACAATGCTGTTGTAATTAGTCAAATTGATTCTTCTGAACTTATGGAAAGCATTTTGAAGGGTAAATCATCCAAGAAAATAGTTGATAAACCCTGAGGATGTGTACAACCGAGTTTTGTAAGAATCGCTATATAGGACACCACCCATTGCTCATGGAGGGTAATATTGTGTTATTCAGGTACCCATACTGTAACAGAACAGACAGTATAAAAAGACAGTATAAAAACACTGTGCTAAAGCATATACCAGACCTAGTATTTTACAACCATTTTAAGCTCCTTTTTGATGGTTTGTGTTAAGTCAATTATTTTGTTCCCTTTTCTAAAGACCTTTTGATTGTGGCAGAATCTGTTTTTCTCTTTCATCATCTTTCTTTGTACTTTTTAAAATGAACTAGACAAGCAGAAACAACAGTCATTGTTAACTAAGCAAAATGCATGCATGGTCGGTTCCCCCATATAACCAAGTTTCATTTCTGAGTCCTCATTCGATTCCCGGAGACACTTTTGCATAATTTTATCAGGATATATATATATATATAGAGAAAGAGAGAGCAAAGTGAACCATCTTGAATGACGAAGCAAAAATAAAACAGAGAGACAAGGATTTAAAGAAAAAAATCTGCTCACATGTGTTTTAGTTTTCTAACATTGCTATATATGTTTACTTTGGCCTGCTTTAAAGAGACATTTTCTGTTCAGTCACAAGACTGCAATAATTTTGTAGTCATCAGTTGCAGTTCAATTCATCTATTTCTGGACATATTACATTTATACAAATAGTTTAATAAGTGTACAAGTGTAAGTAAGTGAACCTAAAAAAAACCCTCTTCGTGCCCGACAAGTAGATGATTCACAAAGCAATGAAAAGAAAGTAAACAAAAGTGACAATAAAAGAGAAAAAGAGAGATACAGACAGACAGACAGACATGAAATTAACAAACTGCTTATCTACTGCAAAAGGCCTGTATTGGTGATCATGGAAAAGTTAAATGGCCTGACGAACAAAATTTCAGGCCCTCTTTATAACTTTTTTTACATGAACAAAAGTGTAATCGTAGACATATACAGTATATACAATACAGACATATATGCAATACACAATATAGACAATATGTACAATATATACAATATATAATACAGAAAATATACAATACAGACATACAATATACGAAATATACAATACACAAAGTGCAATATACAAAATATACAATCAATACAAATATACAATATAAACATACAATACACAGTATACAAAATATACAATATGCAATATTCAATAAATACAAATATACAATACAGACATATACAACCAATGATTCTTAGAAGATGCTTTCAATTGTTTAAAATGATACATCCAAAGAGTGATATTTAGCCAATATTAACAATTTCACTCGAGTTTTACATCAATATATCTTTCACCCAGGAACCTTTGTTGATTTTTGAATCACGATTCAGAAACTAAACCGTAATCTTTGGCATATGTTTTGAAATAATCTATAAGAATAAAAGTTGATGCTAATGAGCTCCATGCTAAGTAGAATATGATATGGAACAACTGGTTATCTTTCAACATGAGACACAAAATGCTTTAATGTTATCTTTTTCATATATAAGTGCATGGTAGATGAGCTGATGTGAGGTGTTTAAGTAGTTCTCTCTGTCTGGCAATGTGTTCCATGATAATGTCGGCATTGAGTGACATGTGGTTCTTGATTGTTTATTAATAGATTACAAAGGAAAGTGTAAAAAAAAAATGGAGAGGAATTTTGTAGTCATACAAACAAACCGTGGGTAAGACATAAGATATAAATATTGTATTTATCGTATCTTTATTGGTATCAAATGCTTTGAAAAAGGTAGAAAATTGTGTAAACCCTAATATCATAGGTTTCTGTACAGTTGATTATTTGCATTGTGTGTTTCAAATGCAGTTTAGATTTGTGGCTATCCTGTAAGTGCATGTCTCCAAACTTATTACTAGGTTTTGCTTCTGTAAAGCAGTCCGTTTGCTTGACTTGGATCAAGTTTAAATGCTATCAGGTAATAAATGTTTATAGTCAGACTAGTGAGGTATTATTTCACCAAATACAGTAATTTGGCATTTTTCATCCAATTTGCATTTTTCATGTAGATATATCAAATTCATGAATCACTCACTGATTTACCCTTCACATGGTGGAAAAGCAACCTTGGGATGGTTTTAAGGGATTTAGTAGTTGTAATCTTTGATTTTCACTTTTTACTGAATAAGTTTGGTATAAAATTGTTGGACAAAAGCGAAGAGCTGCCTTAAACCATAGCACGTAAATTCCCCAAACCTTACCCGGTTTGTGAATTAACGAGCTACGTACTCACCTCATATAACCTATGCATTACCGTATTAACCTCGCTCTAGCATCTGGCAATTGTCTG
>JAIPMN010007043.1:0-28593 GCA_020650975.1 Apostichopus californicus
TAATAATAATAATAATAATAATATAATAATAATAATAACAACAATAATAATAATAATAATATAATTTAACAAGTGGAGGCAGAGATATTTCTTCAAAGTACCCTAGTCATACATTCATCATGCTTCCAACAAGTGGAAAAGTTATCAATCAACGGCCTCTACTGCTAGCTCTATCTTAATGTGTGTGAGTATGTGTTGTTATGGTTTCCAGTCTCTGTGTATACCGCCATAAATTTATTTGAAACAGAGATATCTATGAGCACCCGTATAATAATGAATATGCATTTTCATTCAAATTTTTGTTTATGTATGACGTCACCAGGTGAACACGAAATTTGAAAAACCAGGTTATTCATCGACATCAGTCCACGTTTTGTTCGAATTGATGGATTCTTTGTGAAAACAGTTCGACAGTTTAAAAAGGTATGCGCATTGGTACCTGCTCATAATGAATTTCGGGTTATAAAAGTTGTACCGTTACAAGTGAACATGTTTGTAAAGAACGTTGCATGAGTTACGGCTAACGTTAGGCTAGTTTGTCGTTACCGTTGATTGGGCCTAGGCTTGTATTTATTAGGTTCGTACTACTAGCCTAACACAGTGTAGATGTTATGCCCTTAAGTTATATACAGCAGAACTGTGGTATTGGAGCTAAATGCAAGGGATTGGATTTACACTTTGTGTACATTGCACAGTGGTATCAGCCATTTACTTACCCTTATTATTGGCCTAGGCTATGCTAACAGTAGTAACAATTAACACTATGCCTAGCTTTGTCCTGAATCAATATTTTGCATGCAACACATGTCTAACACTCTGTTACAGTTAGTCGAGGCATCTGTGTGGCATCTGTTTGTACTGAGTGTTAGTTATTAGTATTACTGTTAGGTCTTTAACAAGGCTTGGTCTAGGCTAGGCCTAACTTAAGTTAAATTCTTTGTATGCTATAGGTCTGGTCAGGCTTCAGAGGCATAGCCATAAATTGTATGTAACCATGGAGGCTTCCGTCAGCCTTCAAACTAAGTTGTATCTGTAGTGTAAGTACAGAGGGGGAAAACATCTGTCAAAGTTAAATTGAGTCGCAGGGTTACCCAATTCAAATCCACCATACATGAGAGGTGAAACAAAATATGAACGGTAAGTCATTGTCAAACTGCCACTGAGATTTTCAAATTCCCAATAGATCAATACTTTATGTTCTACAAAGTATGCGCTTCTGAGCATTTCAGAGCATTTCAGAGCATTTCTGAATTTTCAATGATTTAAATTTTAAACTGTGTCACCTTCAGTTATCTCACAGTGTACTACAAACATTATGTTGAAGTAACAGTCATTATGTTAGAGTTATCTTTTTAATGCAGTGAGGTGAGATGATGTGCTTCATTGCTAGAGACACAGAAATTGTCAATATTTGTTTCCTTGGTACTGTAAATATGCTGCTTCTGATAGTGTTTGTCAAGGCTAATCCTATTGTATATATCTGACAGATCTATTTTGAACTTCTTCAAATTATTTCATTTCAACATTGTGGTGCTGAACAACTATTGCAGCATATTAAGGGTTGAAATGTTCAAAACTGGATTACGGAATCTTAGCTAAGTACTGTTTACATCTTATGCAGCAGTTTATAACGTTATTGAACTTGTTCTTAACTAAAGTACCTTAGAGATACTACAGTATATAATTAATTACTATTATAAGCTACCTGTACATACGCAAAATCTGCAATACATCTCTGTCCTTGTGTAGCCTTTTGGGTCTGTAATGTGTACAGTATTTTGCTGTATTATACCAGATTTATATCAATCTTCATATTTTTCACTCTATGTGTACAGTCCTTTGGTTGCTTACGAAGATACTGTAGATCTCATCGTCTTGGTTTTGGTTGCTACTTTGTCGTAATAATTAGGTCAATTACTGAAGATACTTTACCAAATTCACTATGGATCCAAGCATGCATAATTGCAATTGGTGAAGCTAGGACACTTTTTCACTTTTCTTGTAAATATTGCTTACAGTACAGTACTATCCATTAGTTTTACATATTATCCCCATTTAATTCCTATAAATTTTGTCATCAAGATACTCTTCTTAAATTTTCATATGCATTAATCCTAAATACAACAAGGCAAGTTTTGAAAGTTAAGTTGGCATAAAATTTTGCAACTGGCCAGATGAGATGATGCTGTGGGGTTATGGGCTTATCGCATGGAGATTAGTTATGAATATTCCACCAAAAAGGTTGCTTGACAGATGAATGGGAGTTAGTTTTAAGGGTGTGACGACTCGTGCAAAAAGAGACGTCTAATGCCGGTAATCTGACCTAGATTCGAATGAGGTGTAACAGAAGTGTTAGACACCACCATCGATCCCAGAAAATACACACACACAGCTTGCTACCATCGGTAATTAGACACTAGTGTACAGTCAGTACATACAGCTGTGGTCAATACCCACAGAACAGTGTACAAACAATAGAGCGATGGACATCTCAGGTCCAGCTAAAGATAACAAGGTATCACGTTTCATTACTGTACTGTCTGCATTTTGTAGCGACACGAACAAAACGTCACTTGCAAGCAACGGAAAGTTAACTTTTTCAGATGGCCGCATGCGGTTTGGGGCGAGTCTTCAATGCCTTTAACTGTTGCCTCATTTTAATTTTTGTCTGCAACTTTGTATTATTGTTACCTGTCACTTCAATCCTGTAGTAACAGGGTGACAGCATATATTTTATCTGGTATCGCATAGTGCTAAACTGTATATATACAAATTAGACAAATTGCTACACAAATTATGCAAACTATGTGTGTTTTTGTACAGTAACACATTGATCAGTACTGTAGCTACATTTGAAGTCTTCTACCAGTACCGAAATTTGTTAATTGAGACACATAAATGATAAATGCTAAATTATTTCCCTGGGGTACTGTAGCCTTCTTACAAGGCTTGTACAAAGTGGATACTCTACTGTAATGCTCCTGAATGTACATGTATGTACGTACATACTGTACAGTAGCTCTACATCAAAATATTTAGATAATGTTAACGTTTGTTCATATTAAAAATCAGATTATATGGACAGTAATTTATCTACGGTAGTCCCTTACAGTGAGCCTTAAAGTTCTGTGTATGTATTCACATACATATGACTTATGTGTACTTATATGTGTACTTATGTAACTTATGTGTACTATGTGTATGGTTTCTGTACGTAGTACTGTATTATGCATATGAAAGGGACACCTTTCAGTTTTTAAACATTTTTAAACATTAATCATTAAAGTACATCTGCCACACTGTACTGTACTCATTTCAACATCATAAGGATGATGAGGGTGGGCATACAGTATTACAGTACCCTACACTGTATTAATAAATGGCTCAGTTTGGTGTGTAAATTTAATTTAAATATGCTGTCTAGTCAAGATACAATTCGTGTCGAGTTCTAAAACAAATAATTTGCTACATCATAAATATGTTGCAGTGTAATGTAAGTAACAAGGTGATCCAATCTAATACCGTACACGTACTGAGTGATCGAATCTAGTAAGTGATACAAATTTTTACATTGATCATCAGCGTTGACGTGCAGGTGTACAATTAGCAGTTGTTGACTAAACACACTGTACGTACACACGATCAATGTCTGAGAGATATGATACTACAGTAAAGAAATGAACAAATGTGTGAAAAGTGGAAGAAGTCATTTTTTATCAATTTGATCTAATTGCTGGAATATTTAAGAGTCATCTGCAAAGACAAAAAAAACAAGTGAGTGTCATAACGAGTCAAGATTCGAGTCGATCAAATTATATTAGTGATGTGACTGGAGTCGATGATGACTCGACTCAAGTCAGGCAATGACTCGACTCTGCCTTAAAATAAATGACTCCTTACAACTCATCTGTGTGGTTTCTTACTGACGTACTGTGTATATCTGACTCGATACAGTACAGTACTTGCTACTTCAATTTCACTCATTTCCAAAGAAGCTTCAACTTTTCATAATCTGCTTGCAATGCCACCAATTGAAAAGTCATCAGCGATCTGTCGCATCATTTTCATGACATTCCATTGCAGCTTTGAAGGGAAACACGAACCCATCCATCCTTCATACCTTATAATGCTTACAATAATGACAATTTAAATACATATCACCAAAATGATAAGAATCATATTGGTTTGTGAGCCTTATCCTACTACAGTATGATGCGATACGAGCTTGGAAGAGGATAGATGTGAGAGGGGGGGGGAGTGGGATGGGAGGGGGGGGGTTGAGAGCTAACCCTCTCTGTGTTGCTGTGATTTTGCTGTGCTTCCTGTTCATCTGTCTTTGTTTTCGTTCTGTCGTTCATTATTTTGCTTTCTCTTTATTTTCTGTTTTGTTTGCTGTTTATATCATATCATCGCAGCTGTTACAAGCAGATAGAAAATGTCTTGCTCCTTAGCTGATACAAGTTGTTCTTCAACTTCGGTAGCATGGACGTCCTCTCAGGAAATCCGTATGGAAGGTAAGCAGCTGGATATAGGAATGAGTAATTTTTGTGGTCCCCAGGTGAGTTAGTTAATTCCGTACATAGCTACAAGGATCTATAGAAGACTCGGTTTTAGATGCTTACACGGGAACCACATGGTGTCTATTAAAAAACACAACTTTTCCAAAACTAAACAGTTAATACCGTATTAATCGCAAGAATCAGAACACTGTAATTTTAACCAAATTTTAACCTTTGCTGAATTAATTATATATAACCTCTTTCTTTGAACGAATGATAGTGTGTAAGCGTTTAATAGACATCAAAATTTCTTGGTTTGAATTTTTTTTAAATGAAACGATGCAATATTTTAGGTGCTGGCATGGAAAACCAGATGCTATTTTAAAGTATGAGTACAGTATATTGAGTTTCACTCAAAAAAACCCCACCAAAACAACTATTAATATGGAACTTTTACATGGTAACTTGAGTTTTGTTTTCCAGTTGATTCCACAGCTGCTTATAACTACAGTAGTCATATTATTAACATTAAGAGATGAGAAAAGTGCCAGGTTTAATCTCAAGCCACAGCCTTCCACAATGATTGTAAAGCCTATCCCTTGGATATATATTTTTTGCCTCTACGAAGGAACATATTCATTTCACAAAGCTGCTGATTCCAACCTTCCTTCCTTTGTTTATTTTTTCCTTATAATTCATACTCATGATATTTTCTAATCCATTGATTCATTTTATCGCCAAATTTTACTAATTCATTTTCCGCTTTAAAGGCTCTTGTTGAATACTTTTGACAGTTTAAATGATTTCCTACTTATGCCGGCCATATGTTAGCACAAATACAAATATTTCATATACATCTACTCAACAAACCAAAAACAAGCAGTTGTTTACATTTGGCATGAGTCAATGTTAATTGTAGCACATCTTTCTAGACTCTCAGCACGTAAAATCTCTAACAATTTTCATAACTTTTTCTTTTTCATTCACGCGTTCTCTATATATCTTGTATAGATTCAACTTCTGTTTTGTTTAAATTTACTAAATAACTCTTTCTTTAGTTAAAATTTTGGCTTTTTATTCTCTTTCAATGAATTTATTTCTGTAAATAAACACACATCAGTATTATTTTGTATTACATCCATAATTTATATAAACATACTGTATACAGACTGTATACAGACTTTCGGTGACGAAATAATTTCTCTTAGTCAATTTGAATGTAAGGCTTATAGGAAAGAGAAAGTTTGGCAAAAAATGGTCAAATTCTTAGTAAGATTGGTTGAGGCCTCAGGGTATATCTACAGCTCTGTACTGTTGTAGAGACACATTTTTTGTGAACTGTTTTTTCTTTTTCTGCAACTCATTTATATTTGTTCGTCATGATGTGTGTACTGTAAGTTGGGGGGGGGGTGGCTGGTGTCCCTTTTTTAGACAGAAAAATCATTTACCAGTTTGTTACAAGTACAGCAGCTCTGTGATGTTTTGGGAATATATTTGCAAGAAACATGACAAATGGAAGCAAAGATTAGCTGAGTGGCAGACATAAGTGTTAAGTTCAATTCTCCTCCATGCGAACTGGATGATACATATATGTATACACATATGTATACATATCTTTATACATATATGTATATATATCTGTATTCATTATGACATATACACATGTATGTCAACGCCCTAGCCCTGTGCATTTCTCCATGTGGCATAGGAGCATTGTCACAGTTTTGAAACAAGCGGCAAGGTTGAATGTTGTCAGAGTAACGAAATTGAAAGTATCGTTGACAGTTCCTTTTAGATCATAGCACCTCGTTTCAGTTTTGGTTTAACAGTGTATGTTGATTTTTTCTCTCCGTTCTTTCAGAGGAAATGGCTCTTGATGCTCAAGTCTGCTTGGTCGGGACAATCGCCAGACGAGATGACGTTCTCAAGGCTCTCAAGGTAATTACGTACCAAAATAAAAATTAAATTAATCAAAAACATTTATTTTTTTTAACGATTATCTGAATCAAACATCTCACTCGTGCAAAATCCAGATATTAATATCAGGATTTTGCACGAGTGAGATGTTTGATTCAGATAATCAATAAAAAAAATGGTTTGATTAATTTAATTTTTTTCCCGCAGATTTTATAGTACAGAGCTAGTAGAGATGGATTCCACTGTACTTATGACACAACACCTTGTTTGTTTGTTTTTGGCAAGATTTTATAATATAACCAAAAAAACATTAGTTTCCAATTTCATATCAGTGGTCATTTTTGCATTTAAACATTCCGGGGAAATATCCTCCTTAATTCTGGTCAATTGGATAGAGTACTGGTTTGTGGGAGGGCCCAACCTTACATCTTTGGCCCCAACCACTTGCTGTACTGACATAGAAATCAACATGTGCCCCATAGAAGTCACCCGTGCCCAATAGAAATCACCCATGCTACCTGACATAACAATGAAAATTCAAGGCAATTTCTAACTTTGCTCCCCCCAAAAAAATATTTGGCCCTCTCAATTCTTAATTTGCACTACGCTTTGTGATAGGGACGGGAGGTTGGTTGGCAGAGACCTTTAATTGCATTTGACTAAAAATTACTATACTTTGCATTTGCCAATAAATTTAAAAAGGCACAACTACTTTGTTTCAATCTCAGAAAATGAAAATGCCCTACGTGTCCTCTGAGACGGGGAAAGAATTTCTCAAGGACCGATCCTGCGAGACTGTTCACGTCGTCGAAGACTTTGAGAGCTACGAATTTACGGATCTTCACGTGAACGGTGCTCGCATTCTGGGCCCTCCCATCATTCTAAAGAAAGCCGAAGAAGATGAGGTAAGTCTCATTTTACAGACTGCATCAACTTTTTTGGGTAAAAGAGATCAGTCCTGCTATCCTCTTTCTTGCAAATAAGTGAACTTTTTTTGGGAAAAATTATCTCCTGGTGGTTGAGAATGATTGCTTAACAAAATTGCTGTAAATTTTTGTTTGACACCCTCAGGTCATATCCACATCTATATAGCATTTTGTAGATGACGAAGAATTTTTCTATATTTTGTGAATTTTGCATCTGGCAACGGCAGATTTAGTGACGTCCAGTCATTATGGCCAAGGAGCTGAAACAGTCTTTTTCTTGTTTCTCTTTGTAAGCTACAAATCATTTATCCACCGAGAAAGCTAATATTCTTACAAGCAAGTTTGATATTGACGTAAATTTCAAGTGAAGAGAATGATAAATACAAAGCACATTTTCAAATGTATCCAGTATCCCTTTGCGGGCCGAATTCGACTGGGAAAGTTTGCGATCTTGTTTGAAAATAATTAAAGACAACAATCTTGTCATAGTCTGGTATACAGACCCTTAGTGCTTTAGGGTTTAGCACCTTATCAGCCTACCCAGCACATTCCTCAATTTAGGTGTACAGTAAAGGTATATAGTGATATTTTGCTTCTCTCAGGCTCTTTCCTCAAACCAGTGTTTTTTTACTATAGTCCTCTAAGAAAATTTATTTTGAGAAATACCCCAGAAGTAATGCTTCAGGTCATCGAAATGTAAAAAAATTTAGGATGAGAAAAATACGGAATTCAGAGTAAAAAAAATAATTATACTCAGATAAATAAATCTGGTGAATATTATGACTTATTTCACCGAGTGTGTGATTTGACTTTTAGTATGTTGGCTATTTGTTTCGAAATTAAGCAAATGAAAATACTTTACCAACAACCGCAAAGAAGATAGCACCCTCTCAACAAATAGCGGACCCAGCAGTCTCTATCGGTAACGTCAAATTTGACACAAGATGTAAATCGTTGTCACTTTTGCACAATTCTCAAGGATGGATGTTCATGTCAACATCACATCAATTTGTTTTTTCATTTTTTTTCTTTCATTTCATATGCCAGGCTCTACCATGTTGCAACAGGCCACTATTTTGCCAGCAGATGACCACGATCGTGGTCTGTTTTACGGGATTCACCCGAAAGGAACAGTTGAAGAGATTGGGAGAGTTGGTACATCACATGGGGGGCAGCATCCGCAAGGACATGACGTCAAGCGTAACTCATCTGGTAGCTAACTCTACCAGTGGTCAAAAGTACAGGGTAAGATACAAAAAGATAAATGGAAAAAAAAAAAACGGTTGAAGTTGTTTGACAGGCAAATCTGGTTAAAAAAATTTACTTTTTATTGGCATTAAGGACAAGGAGATATTGTATTAATGTCAGTCTTAACTAATAACACCAATAAAATAAATCCAATGCAGCAATTAATTATTTTTCATTTCAGTATGTAATTGGGGTGTGTGAATGTAGAGTAAGTAAACAGAATACTTCCGAAACTCAAATATTGATGGTTGGTTTGAACATCTGGTGAGATAAGAAAATTCTTCTTTTTGTTTATCTCGATAAAATAGTACACTTGACCGACACATCAATTTTTTTTTTTTTTTTTTTTCACTGATCAATTTTTTTGGACACATCTGCAATAACCATCAAAAATTTAATTTCGATGATGAAGTCACTTGTTCAAAATATCTTACCAACATAAAATATACATCCCCTACTGTAATACAGTTGAATTATTTTTCTATGGTTATATAATCACTTTGATTATAAAATTAAAAACAAAAGCAGTAGCTGATTTATTTCATCTATTACATCACAATTTTCATTGTTCAAAATATCTTACCAACATAAAATATACATCCCCTAGTATAGTTGAATTATTTTTCTATGGTTATATAATCACTTTGATTATAAAATTAAAAGGAAAAGCAGTAACTGATTTATTTCATCTATTACATCACAATGCTCGTTGTCGTAAAAGTTGATAAAGCGGCCCTTTATTGTTGTGATATCAGCCATGGGGCAGGATATAAAGCTGCGATTTGGATTTTCTCCGGTTTGATGTCTAAGCCCTGTCTAGTACCTTTCGTTACCCGGGCATAAGTTAATAAGGAAGAAGCACGACCCATGAAACAACAGACCCGCTTTCTAAAAAAGTAGTTCAATTTCAAATTCACCTGTAATTATTGAACTTGAATGTGCAGGAAGTTTTTATCAAAACATGCCTTAATAGAACCCTGTAAAACAATTGATTTTCTATGGTAAACAGAAACTTTATCGCTGTTTGCGCAACTGTTACTTGAAAGAAAAATAAATAGTATGAGAAAATGCAAGTGTTTGCAATGAACACACAGAAAGTTGTTGGTTTTTTTTTTATTTTGCACTAAATCCATACAAACAAATTTATTTACATAATCCTAGGGTTGTGTTTCTTTGCACCAAACATTATTATTTGACACAAAAATTTAGACAAAAACATGACTTTTCAAGGCAAATTTCCTCGTGGAAAAAATGTCCCATGGATACGTCACATGTCCCATACATCAAATTTTTTTTCTTTCATATTTCATGTAATTACATATAAACTAGGTGATATGTTTTGTTGATACTGTGCCACATGACGGCTATGGTATGTAAGGTACATTCTAGTGATTTAGTGGAAGTTTTGCTTTGCTTTAACATTCAGAGAGTTTTGAGTTTAATTTTACATTTTTAAAAATCTAGCAACTCTCTCTGGTCCCATTCGTCACGGTGTATATTAGTTGAGATACAACCTTGTTCATATAAAAGTGACAAAATATTTTGTCTGTGTTTTTGTCCGTGTTTTTGTCTGTGTTACCTATTTCAGTTACAAGATCTTTGTAATGGTTAAAGCCTCTGAAATGTCCCATATGTCACAAATGCAAATAGTTTCAAAACAGAAACAGCAAACAATTGCATTGTGTTTGCATGGAACACACAGAGCTGTTTAATGTTATATATTGTCCTTGCAAAATGTTTTTAAAGACAAAATTTTTATTGATGTACTCACAACTATTGGCATGATGTACTACTGTATGAAAGCTGTCATTATTGACTCAAATACTCGCCTTCCTCCTGTGTACGTATGTTACTGCCCAAAAAGAGCAGAAATTACAATTCGAGGGCGTATACGGAGAGTGTGATGTACAGACTCAAAAATCTAGCGCGAAAGGGGAAGAGACATTCGACATTTCATTATCCCAATTAAAGAAATTGGTACTTCATGCTCCTGCCATTAAAGTTTGAAGTTGAAGAAACAATTAAAGAAAGACAATGTACATGTACGGATTCAATTTATGTCTGCAAGTTATATAAAGAAATTTACCAGATGAATTTTGAAAAAATAGCAACTGTTAATTTTTTTATTTTTTTTTTGGTAGAAATTATATGGAAAATAGATTGAAACAATTGATTTTCAATCTATGTAGGTTATTTGTAGATGTTTCCTATTTCATATCATTTTTTGCAGAACAAATCATTTGTTTACCATAATTATTGTCATTCATGTCTCCCTTTCTATAGTATGCGGTCAGTCTAGGCAAACCCATCGTAAAACGAGATTGGGTTGAACATATCTGGGAAAGAAGGGCAGATCTTGGCCACCTGGGGTCAGATGAAGAACTGGTGAGGAAATGATTAGACAAAGAACAATGGAAAGATCTTGGTATATAGATTTCAGCCGTAGATTTCTTTGTTCTTTTCCAGGGAAAAATAATAAATATAATTCCCTGTCATAAATTATTCGAATATGAAAGCAAAATAGCTGTTTAACTAGGGTAGCATATATTTGACGACAGGGTTGAATGAACGCACAGTGGAATACAGTTGGCTCCATGATTGCATGTTTGCCAATCATGGTTCAAATTCATTGTGGTGATACAGGAAAAATTTTATTTACTTGTGTCCATAGTAATCAACACAACTAGACAACTGACAAAAGTTTTACATAGCGTTCGATACTGTTACCCTGTAATTGGAAATGTACATGTGCCAATATGGTAAACTTTATGTGACTTTCATATTACAACTTTATGTTATGAGAGATATTCGGTAAAATTTTCGAATCATACACATTCCCAGACTTCACAAATTAGTAGATATTATACGGACGTCATTATGCAACTAGATAAGCTTTCTGTTTCTTTTCTCCCTCAAAAATAATTAGAATCATCAATTACTCTTTTTTTTATGTTTTCATTCCTTTTTTTCCTTTCCGTTTTCTATGTATTTCACATAACTGTAACAGTAACATGAAAGCTGTCATGTTGGCAATTACTTCTCAAAAATTTTGATTTTGAGAAAAACTTCTTAAGCAGCATGACAGAGAAAGGTAATAAGTTCCTTTGTTTTACATCAATTATTCCATCGTCTTGAGCCACAACCATTCAGTTGTTGACCGTTGTTCTAATCAAAACGGTATCTTGAAGTTGTATGTGTGTGTATATATATATATATATATATATATATATATATATATATATATATATAAACAAAGCCGAATTTCTCATGAAATCCTGTCCCTGCCGTTTTCTAAGTTTTATCAGATCAAACTGGGGTGTGATCCCTGGTTACATGGTATACAAGGTTCTGTGAGTTCTGAATAGCGCTCCCAGGAAGATATGGCATATATAGGGAGCGCCACCAACTAAGGTCTGGATAGCGCAGTTGGTAGAGTGCTGGGTTTCTAACCCAGAGGTCACTCATTCATATCCCGTTTTAACCATAAATTTCTCTGCTCTTTTCCATTGTCTAAAATTTCCCAGTCGGTTTTCCGTTATTGATTTACCCTGGCATGCTTGATGTAGTATTGGTTACAGGGACAGATGTCCTCACAGGTCACATTGGAACAATCTTTGTTTGATTCATTAACAGATCATGCGGTATAAAGTGGCACCCTTCTTCAACTTGGTTCTCAGCTTCCACGGTTTCACAGAAGACGAAAAGAAACATATGGAAGACCAGACCACATCACAAGGTTTGAACTTTATTGTCAAGAAAGAGAAAAAATTTAAAAAACGAAAAGAAAGTTCTCTTTAATCTTATTTTTAATACTTTGCTCATGTGACAAAAAAAGTTTATACTCTTGGTGGGAAATTGTATGTCTTAATAGTTTTCAATAAAATTTTCTGTAACTCTCCTCATAAGCCAGACGCATCATTGGCATACTTCTATCCAGGTATTAATTTACAGACCTGAAGTTGAACACTTTTATGAATATATCTTGCAACCGTGTAAGAGTGTGCCATCATCGTACCAAGTTAGATAACATTGTTTGTACATTGTAAAAGTTATACGGAAAATTTCACATCGGTGAAAACCCTTTAAAAGTTCTCATTTGGATTTCATGTTCCCCGGGTGAAAGTAAACAAGGTCGTTATTCGAAAACAATGTCAGTGCAATTATATTCAGTGAAATGAAACAATCAACTCCCTCGGTAATTAATGCATCCAAATCCTGATTTGAAATAATGTCAATATTTTCTTTACCTGACAACTTTATCAAGTCTCATTCTGCCATTCTTCTCGCAGGCGGTTCTTTTTCACCGGTTGGTGACCCGACCTGCACCCACCTCGTCATAGACGAGAACGTGATCAAGGAATTAACAACTGAGATTTGCTGTCCTCGTATTGTCAAACAGGAGGTGAGTAGACATCCTGAACATTCTATAGCAAATAATTTAAAATAGCTCTAAAATATAGCATACACAATTAGGTGGTGAGAAAATAAGAATTAATTTGCCTTATTAAAAGTCATCTTGTTATAAACTCATGAAAATTGTTGGACAAAATTTTCATGCTTTGAAGTGATTCATTGAAGCAAGTACCCAGTAGTTGTATAAAAAAAAAACACCTGTGTTTCATCTTTAATTTTCAGTGGTTCTGGGCAAGTATTCAGATTGATGCATGTGCTGATGAACACATCTACAAATTTGAGATGGTGAGTTATTTCTTTCCCATCATTTTTTTCTGTCACCAGGATTGTATTAATGTTTGTTGTTTGTGTTTTTCCTTTTTTGCTTCTGTTTTTGGGAATGCCCGCCATAATCACTCACATGATATGTGATGTCTTTTGGCATAAATAGCTGATATGCTACAAACAAGAACAAATTTTATTTTCATCGTAACGGCATTTTTTGCTTCCATCTAGGCAAAAACTCCCAGAGCCTTCAAGATGACACCCACAAGCATCCATAGCGGAAGGAAAAGGCGACTGAAGGACAGCATTGCGGCTTTATCCCAGACCGCTGACCAACAGGAATCTCCTCTTCCTCCTTGTAAGAGGCGGTCAAGTGCCAGGGATGCCATGTCTGTTTCATGTTCTTCTATTCTGGATGCGACCCAAACACCAGACAATACCTTCTTCGCAGGTTAGTAAAATTTAAAGGAAAAAAGCTAAGCAGATTTTCTTTTTATTTTCAGTTTTTGTATAAATTTTGATCCTTAAAATTCTCACAAAAATGCCAGTTGTTAGGTTGGGTAGTCCTGTTTAATTTAAAGTTGTGAATGAAAATGACATTTCTTGCCTTGCTTTTTTGCATGTGTCTAGAAAACAATTTCTTTTAGAATTAGATGATTTGGCTTGCTGATGACACAGTCGTTTGCTGAAAATCTCTGGGAGGTTATCTAGCAATCTTCTTTTGTGAAAAACCTTGTTACATTTTGGTAAAATTATCAACAACAATTATAAATCAAAATTACAACTGAAATACTTCTGATAATTTTTTGGTGAAATGAATTGTTTTATCATTTGATTTGATGTGATGGGAGCAGAACTGCTACAAGCAACACCAAAAATTAGTAATTTAAAAAAACATAGCCTTGCTTGCTCTCAATCCTCATATCTTTATGTTGATGGATAATCAAAATGTTTAGTAAAGCTGGTGCAAAACCAGCAGTCCAAGGTGATTCTAGAAACAAAACGAACAATAGTTTGTTGGACTGTCTAGTCAAACTTTTTCATCGCACAGTTCGGCCTTTTCAATCTAACCTCTGTCTTCTCGCCATCTTAGAAACGCCAGAGTTGTCCACCCCGAGTAGAACGGCCCAGGATGTTTCGCTCATGCAGACGTCAATCATGCCGACCTCCAAACGTCACATGACCGCTATGGAACTGCTACAGACGGAGACAAACTATGTGAAGATTTTGGAAACCATTTTAACAGTGAGCTATTTATAGACACCTGTAGTTTTCATGATATTTGTAGCTACAATAGTTTGTGCTTTGGATGAAGAAGAAGAAGAAGAAGAATGGTGTTATGAGGCGGATGGATTGTCAGTACGAGGAAGTGATAAAATATCAGTGTCAGTTGTTGTGTTTTTAAATTAGAAGATGGAAGAAAATGCATGTTACACAAAATCTTCTCACAAGGCCTACAGTTGGAGGAGAAGGGAGAGGATAGAGAGGAATTGAGGGGGGGGGGGTAGGAGGTGAATTGAGGGAGGTGGAGCAGAGGCAATGTAACAGGAAGGGAAGGGGATGAGTGCGGTGGCGAAGAAACGATGGGATGTTTTGAAGAGATGATCTGCTGGCAAACACTGAAATGTTTGAAGATCAAATTGAAAGTTTGCTGCCACATATTTTCATCGATAGGTAAATTCTTTTTAAGATGGTAGTGTGTTTCCTTAACATTTATAGCAGTGATATATCTTTAATTTTTATTTATTTGTGATAACATTAATTTGCAATGACCAAAACACAGGTTCATGTTGCTATGGTGTTTATTTAAAGGTAAACAAACTACAAATAAGAAATAACCCCTGAATATAACAAGATCTTGTTAAACATAGGAATGGCTCCGTAAAACTGGATGAGAATACCATTCACAAAAAGTAGTAGTAACAAATGATTCTCATAAAAAGTAGTAAAGTAAAGTAGATGGCACTTGTCCCCTTTTGCAAAGTCCAGCGATAATGGTTGGTATACCACTGTTACATATGAATATATCTAGCAACAGGAGACTGAGTGATATTGTCATAGCTGTAAACGATAAAATTGAGATTTTTGCAAAGATTGACTTTGTAAATCGGCAAAATTCACACACAGACGAGCAATAGCGGAAGTAACGCTGTTGCAACATAATGACAACGTTTAATTGTTCAATGACCCCTGTTCTTTCTGGACAGGTTTTCAAAGAACCACTGGAACAAGAGCAGACAGGAGGACCTATCTTAGCCAAAGGAGACATCAAAACCATCTTCAGTAAAATACCAGACATCTGCGCCGTGCATCAGAGGTTAAAGGTCGACCTCGAGGAGCTATTACGTAACTTCTCGGAGGAGAAGAGCATCGGCGCGATAATCGTCAAACACGTGAGTAACTAAAGGGCAGAAAGTGATTGATGAATTGTAAATATTGACGAGGGTGTCCATTTATTGATCGGCGACAGCACATTCGTTACGGGAAATTAAAGTGATTCTCTTTTTGTATTCGTAATACCTTCCATGTGTACGTTACCTACATTCATGAAGCAAGGTCATGTATTTCAATGAGACTCGTCCATGAAATTTTGAACATTGCTAAATGTTATTCAATGACTGGAGCAGGGAGAAAACTTTGAAACAAATTGTGAAAGTTTTGTCTTATTGCAATGTTAATCGAACTTACCAACAACTTCATGTATCCTTGAAATGTTAAGGTATATCTAGGAAACGTACAACCGGTTTGAAGAAAACGTCTTTTCTGATCTTTTTTAAATTTTGTCGACCTTTCAGGCTAACGATATGAGAGAAGCCTACCCTCCATTTGTAAATTACTTTGAAATGACAAAGCACACCATACAGAAATGTGACAAGGAATTACCAAGGTTTCACGCTTTCTTGAAGGTAAGATGGCTTATTTTGATCACAGAGTTATACCCATGCCCGATTGTGTGCGTGGGTGAGGTGGGGTTTATACAGTTGTATCATACAGACCGACTACCTGCAAAATATGGGGCTTGACCTTAAAGCAGTTCGCAAAAAATTCTGTCAGTGGATCTCTGGATTTTTCCAGATGTCCGATAAATTTTATGTACATTTTTCAAAGCTTGCCGGTGGAGTTTGATTCTGACAGAAATGGGGTTTCTTTTAAGTCATGATGCAGTTCTCATGGAAGATCGTGGGCCGGACAGATTGCCAACCACTGCTTTGAATCAGAACATGCAGCCTGTTACCATATCAAAAACCAAAACCCGTCGGGGGGGGGGGGTTGTTAGGACATATGCCTTCAGGGTCAGGCATTGAGGGTCAGGCATTGGTCTGCAGTGGTCTTAATTCAAACATAGAATGCCTGCACTCACATAGTCAAAGTGTATTAAGAAAAATGCTAAGTGCATTTTACATCTCAATATTATATTTATTGTGAATTTCTGTTTCTCATAAAATTTATTTACAATATTCTTCCTTGCCCCCACTCCACAAATAGAAAACAGAAGCAACATGTCTTCAGCTGAAATTGCCTCTATATCATATTGAGTATTAACGGTCATTTATCTTTTCTTGCGCTTTACATGTTGGTATCACATAAAAAATTTCTTCTCTTTTTTTACGGCTTTTTGTTCAACCACACAGATTTGTCAGTCGAAACCAGAGTGCGGGAGGCAGGGTCTGACAGAACTGTTGATTCGTCCAGTCCAGAGACTGCCAAGCATGATCCTTCTGCTTTCAGGTTTGTCTTTGGTAACATTGTACGATGCCGACAAAGTCACCGATCTTATACGAAAGCCGGTTTTGTGAGATTTATGGGTTACAAAACTGATTAATAAAAGAATCCTAAAGCAGCTTTCTGTGAGGGTTTGGGGTTAAAAAAACTTATTAACAAAATATAATTCCAAAGCAGGTTTTTTTTTCGGGTTTTGGGTTAAAACACTGATTAAAAACAGAATCCTAAAGCAGGTTGTTGTGAGTGTTGTGGGTTAAAAACTTATTACAAAGAAGAATTCCAAAGCAGGATTTTGTGAGGGTTTTGGGTTAAAAAACTTGTTTAAAACAAGAATCCTAAAGCAGATTTTTGTGAGGGTTTAGGGTTAAAACACATATAAAAAAAAACATAATTCCAAAGCAGATTTTTGTGAGGGATTTGGGTTAAAACACGTATAATAAAAACATAATTCCAAAGCAGGTTTTTGTCAGGTTTTGGATTAAAATACTTATCAAAAAAGAAGAATTCCAAAGCAGGTTTTTGTGAAAGTTTTGGGTTAAAAAACTTATTACAAAGAAAAAAGAATCGCAAAGCAGGTTTTTTTCGTAAGGGTTTTTTGTGAGGGTTCTTTTAGTAATATAAAATCTCAGTTGTTAGCTGAATGATTCAAGGTTGGTATCCACTAATAGAGGCAATGTCTTAAACATTTTGCAAACATGGCCTACAGGATTGCAGGATTATCATAGAACTACACTAAAAATACTCACCATAGTTTCTGATTGTGTGTGAATCCAGAATTACCAAGTGTTTAGAAAAAAGGAAGAGTTGTTGATCAATGAAAGTGGTTAATTGATTCTCAGAGAGAACAGATGATTACTAATTTTGGGTGATCTATATAAAGTATGAATTAATTTTCTGTTCTAATTTATTTTAAATTCTTGTCATTTTCTCTGTCAGATTTATTCAAGAGAACAGACTCAAGTCATCCAGATCACAAACATTTGGAGAAGGCTCTAGAGTCCTTGAAGGGTGTCGCAGAGTAAGTACAGACAAATTTTAGTACAATTTTGGGGGGTAAAAACTTGAGAAAACTTGATCTAAAATTAATGTGGCAGAAAAGAGTACATTTCAATCCAGGTCAGTATTCCTTGGTTTAGAAAGAAATAACTAAAGTATAATATAGACAAAAAAAATTTGGATTCAAAATAATATCATTGGTGTGCATTTGATGAACTTTCAATGAAATTTGTATTTGGCTCCAAATTTTAGAATGCAAGTGAAAGAAATGTTCAAAAGCTCATTCCGGGCTCTGATGCTGTTCCCCCCCTCTCCCTCCTCCCCCACTCCCGGTCAGTTTCATGAGTCCACACTGTTGATAGTATGTTGTATAGATAGTATTTATAGATGTTATGTTACATAACATACTTCACACATGACTTACCTTTCCTAACAGAGCTCCATCCTACACCTTGGTATGATTGAAAATTATCACATTTCGTGACAAAATATTAATTGTCATATTTTTTTTTTTTTTTAAGTCTTCATCATTTGTAACCTTTCAAAAAATAACCTATATTTTCCTTCCTTTTCTTTAAATAGACACATCAACGAGGACAGGAGGAAGGCAGAGTGCCGTACGCAATTGTTTGACATCATCAACGATATAGAGGGCGTCCCAGCGGACTTACTCTCCGCCCACAGAACTTTCATTCAGCGCATCGAAGCTATAGAGCTGGCTGACAGCCATACAGGGAAAGGAGATAACTTCACAGAGAAGGGCAGTAGCGTCTCCATGATACTGTTCTCAGACACACTGGAGGCAAGAATTTGTTATGCATTTAAATTTGGGGAAGATATAATTATGAGAAATTTTAAAGTAAATCTCCCAGTATTTTACCGTTTTTTTTAGAATTTGCTGGAATTTGATCGGATTACCTGCCTCTACCCTGCTTCCCTTACAGTCTATACAAAACCAAGCTGCAAAATTGATTCTGTGCAGAAGAAAATATGACAGTGCCAGGGACTGTCTTTTCACTTTTCATTGGCTCCCCATTGAGCAACGCATTACATTCAAGGTTCTTTGTATGATTTATAAATGTATTAATAAACAGGCCCCCCATTATTTGTGTAAGATGTTTACTAGGCGTGTTTCGTCATACCGCATAAGAAGTATTTCTGCTACTATTTTAAATGTTCCTGACACCCGCACAAAACAGTTTGGCAACCATGTATTTTCTGTAACTGGGGCCAGGCTGTGGAACGACTTGCCGTCTTTGGTTGCGAAGCAATCCACATTTCTCTCTTCAAAAAAGCTTTGAAGACAGTTCTCTTTAATGAGGCCTTTAAGTAATCCTCTTCTCTTTTTCTTTTTTCTGTCTTGTTGCTGTTTTTGTTCATTTGTATGTTTTATATTTTCCTTGTAAAGTGCCATAGAATATCGTTTTAGTTATGGCGCTATATATATATATTTATATATATTTATTTAATTTTTTTCTTTCTCTTTTATCTCTCTCAGATATGTAAGAAGAGGAGTAAGTATGCATCCTCCCATAAAAGTCCACACACGACCACCAAACCGAGTCAGAAAACTCACAAACACATCGAGCTGTTACCGCTCTCACATATCAGAAGGGTCTTGGATGTCAACGAAACAGAGAGTAAGTTCAAGGGAAGGGTTGTTTCATCGTCAATTAAAAAAAAGAAATGATTTTGTGGTTCTCATTGAATTTTCTCTGCACAATGTTTGTTTCCTTTGGATTTTGATGTCAAAAAGTGAACTGATTCTTAAAACAAAGTATACCCTCAACAGTAAGCACAAAGAAATGTTCACACTTTCAAATTGAATAAGTCCTTTATCTTAGCCCAACCAAGGCCACTTTGCTCCTGAAATGTCCAAATATCTGTTCAAGAAAATGAACAGTTTCTCAAAAGGTATACATTTGTCAATGAGTTAAACTAATACAAAAGTTTGATGTCACACATACCATTCACTACTGAAGTCCACACAATTCTTTTGTACGTCTCAAGTTTCAAAACTTGGATGTCGTCTGTTACCCAATTCCCATGTGTGAGTCACTAGAAGCAAACATTGATTATTAATGCAAAGTCAATGGAAAAATGAAATGGATAAATAACAACCCGTACCTTCTAGATCTTGTAAGCAACGCTTAGAATCATACACTGCTCAATGTATTCAGCCTAACCAGTTTTTATTTTGATGTAATTTTATATCCTTTCCCCCTCTACAGCGTGTCACAGTGCATTCGCACTCCTCTGCAAACCGCTGATGGAGAGTTCCTCTCGTCTCGATCGCCTCTACATGTTCGCTCTTACGACCGGAAATGAAGCCAAGGCGGACTGGTTAAAAACCCTCTGTCATCACATCGCCACGGCGACTTGTAAAACCGACGTGGTCAGTCTCAAACGTTTTTCTGCTGCATATTGTATTTTTTGCTCTCAGTCAACCAGTCTTTAATCCATTTTCAAGTATGTCTTGCTTTTTTACCAAGTTGTGAGTTGGTTTGACCAATCACAGTGGTAGCCTTATAGCAGAATGGAATAAATATTCATGAGATATTCTTATTAGTTTTTTTTATCGTTCCAATTTCTAATATTTCTTATGTCTTATGGTTTCATTTTAGGACAATTTTCTTTGTACCATCGACCCTGAAGAGTTGGAAATAACAAAGACAAAGTACGAACAGGGAACAATAAACAAAGCCGTCAGGTGAGTGTGACAACAATACAATCATTGTTATTCATTTGGGGTATGCAAATATTTAAGAGTCCATGTCTTGCACAATTTTCATTTATTTCCAGTCCTTCCAAGAAATGTCTGATTTGCAACACACTGTACAGTTTCAGTTCAAAACTTAAAGTATCAAACATTTATTGTAAAAGTTGCATATATCAAGTTGAAATTCAGGGCTTCTTAAGCCATTCCTGACACCACAGTAAGTTCAATTAAACTTGTTTTTCCTTGTTTCATCTTTAGTTGATTTATTGCATATTCCAAATTTTCCTTATGAGTTCTCAATTAAATTACATTAAAGTTTCTTAGGAATCTCCTCCCAATTTAAAAAAAAAAAAATTAATTTAATTTAATTTTTTTCTATTTAATTTTTTTTCTATTTAATTTAAGTTTTATTTAATCGTGAATAAAGTCTCGTGTGCTGCTGTATTACTGTTGTTTATCTCTTGCATTTGTAAATTCTATATTAGTGTCAAAATTGTAAAAGATGGAATCAATGCATTCACTAAAACTTGCTTAGCCAAAAACACCCAAAAAAAAAACCTTAGAGTCAAGCACACGATCGTGATCGTCGCCGATTTCTAATCGCAGATCTGAAAAGAAAATTGTAGGCACTCATTCGTGGACTTCATTTATCTTATTAACAGAGCTGCTAAAAAAGCCACCAAGAAGGTCGGAAGGACATTCTCTTTCAACAAGACCCCTCGGAGGTCTGTCAATCGAGCGGTGTCCAGCGTGTCCACTGTCTTCAGCCCCTTAGTGACCGGGGACAAAATAACACCACAGCAACTGGGGAGGATAAACAAGAGATTGGGAGGTACCATGACACTGAAGGTAAATACTAGCAGGGAACTCTGGAAATGGTCCAAGCCACTTCAGTAAATATTCTGATCGGCAAAATGCTTTGCAAAACTAACTGTAAAAGTGCAAAGAATGGGTCATCAGTGTTTTCTACAAAACGATCATAGAATTTGATAAGAGAGAAAATTCTGGAAAATTTTAGAAACTGCTACAGAAATGTTTTGAACATTATTCCTTGCATTGGATTCTCTTGTAGTTTGTCGCACACATCAGTGTTTATAAATAAAAGCGTCCACAGAGAACATCACCATTTCACCGATGAATGGGAGCAAGTGTCATCGTCTCGAGTCATTAATTTCAACCTGTTGCCTCCGAAAAGCTACGTCCATTATTGCAAAACTCATTTTGTATGCGTTACAACAGGTTATCTATTTAATTATTTAACAATTTTTTTCTTTTTTCAGCTAAGTATGGACATGTCTGCATAGAGAATTCCATACTAGAAACAACCAGAACTGCTGTCACTAGTTGTTATGAATTATTTATACTTTGGCATTTCTTTCTATCAAATTAATTTAATGAATATTTTATTTCAATCAATGATTTTTTGCTTTTTATCCAGTGCGTCTCAACAATCCGTTTTCAGAATTTTGTCGCTGGCTGGTTACTGCAGCATAAACTTTTGTTTTTTCTCTTTCCATAGGCACTGTCACCAATGAGAAGGCAACCTCTTGCCCCCAAACAGCTGAGGAGTCTAACCCTCGGACCCTCAACAACGAAGAAACTCTAAAGATGGTCTCTGGGATACACCGTAGAAAATAGAAAATGTTTCGTCTTGCTCAACGCTGTAGATGGACAAACAAAATGCGCCACCTTATCTCTTTCTGTTACTAGCCAAAAATTCTGTCGTTTGCACAGGAAAGCTTTCCTTACGTTAATTATGTTTAAAGGCATTGTCAAACAATGATCTCTCGTATTCAATATGTTGCTCAACGCTGCAATCAGTGCTTTAGACTGGAAAAAAATATTCTCGCTTTTACAAGATATTAGGTCCTCAAAGGTGACGTTCCGATCTGGCACACATAAAGAAGTAAACAAACTTTTGACCTTTTTTTTATTCTTATCAGTAGGAGACTAATAAGCTTCAACGATTCCTACAAAGAAACCCTTTAGCCCTGTTTCTTATATGCAAAATAGATACATCTGGGTATGAAAGTATGTTATGTCTAGGTTGACTCTTGGGTGTTGTTTTGCAAACCAACTATAACTTCTCAAGATGTGATAAACCCTGCCCTTGTTCATAGAGTTAGAAAGAATATGTTAAGAACAGCTTTTTTATGTTTGTAATGTACACCTCCGATCACTAGGACACATATTTATATGGACCCGTGCGTCACCATGTTATTGTCGATACACAAGAAAGTCTTGTCAATTATAAATGTAAATATCAACTCTTAAGTCTAGATTTGAAAAATAGTATCATAAAAAGATACAACCTAGGCCAACCATAATTTAGATATAGAAAAAATAACAAACTTTTTCATTGGCATACATACACGCATACACGTATACATACATACATAACATACATACATACATACATACAGAACATAATACAGAACATTACTGAAATTGCACTAGGCATGATTCTGTTGCGTAATGTAATGAGAATCAACCAAGTGGTTTAATCTGAAGGTTTCAATTTCCAACTAGACGGTTGAAATGTAGTTATCTTCCTTATCAAGGGTCATATTGTCAGCCACTAGTATATTCCTGTATCAATCTACTCCATAATGGCAAAGTAGCGTATATGTTTTACTCCAATCAGTCCGCATTTCAGTGTCATAGGATACAACGTTTCCCTAGCAGCATTAAATAGGAAAAGCAAATTTCAAAATATGAAATATTTCAAGTAGTCCACTTCATTTGTATCAAACTTTGTAATCAAAATCTTTTTTTTTAAATTTATTTGTGTAAAGTCAGAAAAAAAGAAAAGTGTACACTAATTGTAAAGATATATAATACTAGGTACTAAAAAATAAACTAACACCCCTGTATGATAAAAACCACTAGCAATGTAAACAATTCTTTCAATACTTGGAAGCGACTAATAGCATTACAGGAATTGTGTTTATACCACTTATGTAATCCTATAATTTCATTTTTAATTTATTTTGCATCGTATTCATCTGTTCTTGTCTCCGCAAAGAACTTGGCACTCTTGATTATCATTTGTTTTTCTTTTTATTTAACACTTTTATTGATCATGTTTAGGCTATATGGAGAACTCTGAAATAGATGTAAATGAGACGATGCTGGGAAAACTGTTGTTATTTCATTGAGGCAACAGTTTGCTCAGAAATGAATGATTGAAATTTGTATCACTTTTATTTGGTGGGGAGGGTGGTGTCGGTTATTTGGGACTGACATTTGTCACATTGCAAAGGCAAATTGTTAATAGAAATCTTAGGGGAGTGTTGGCATGGGGAGAGGGAGGAAAGGTTGTTTGCAAGACATTTTAGTTGTTTGCAAAGTTACCAATTGATGGAACAGTTTGGTCACTTTTATCTCTCTCTGTTTTTTTTGCTCTGCTATTCCACTTGCTTTCTTTCAAGACATACTGTACATATTTTTGTCATTTGTATGCAAATCAGTTTACAGTCAACAAAGACATGCCATTGTATTGGTTATCTCTAAATTGTGCATTTGTTTGCAGGAGTTAAGCAAGATTTTAAAAGTGATCTGTTATTGAGCAGGGAAGTGGATTGGGGGGGGGGGGGACTTAGTGACACATTTTATGTTAAACAATCACTTGATTGGATCACAATTCTTTATGGAAGTTTTAAGAATATGTCTGAGACTGGTATGTAGTTTATGTTCTGGTGGGGTTAACTTCGAGTGAAGAGGTATGGGGGGGGGGTGGGGGTGTTGCTTACAATGCTAAGTAATCTTTGCAACATTGCATTATGGGTAGTATGTTGTATTTAGTGTCACATACAATGGCTTTTATTCCCCAGTAAAGTCAGTTTTCCTTGATCAGAAAGAAATGTGCAGTTTGTAGTCTGATATAAGGCCTACTAGAAAATAAATGGAAATTTAGGTGTGCCTAATTTCTATTTATAATCAGGATGAGTGTATCCAGGATTCTTAAAGGATCAGTGGCTGTGGGACATTTCAACCTAACTCCCATTTATGGAAAGGAAGGGGAGGGGGGTGGCCTTGTGGTCCTAACCCAGCCAAAAACATTGTTTAGATGTGAAATGATGCGTTCTGAGGCATGTTTATGCTGTAGATTAAATATATAATTAGGTCTATGTGCATGGTTGTCCTAATCACCACATTACCTTTTTCTTTTGTGTATATGTGGGAGATAAACAACAGGGGGGGGGGATGGTAATACCCCACACTACCCCTGTGGATCTGACCCTGGTGATGCAAGGCAACATTTTAGATGTCACTTCTTACCTGCTGCTTGAATCTTCATGATCGAGTTGAACTGATTAACATGATATTAACATAACAATACAAGTGTTAGCTGGTTACACCCATTGAGCTTCCTAAGAAATGCTCTAGGCACACCTAATGGTACCATATAACTTTAGAAATGAACCACAAACATCTTCATACATTTTATAGTGTGCTTATTATGTAGAAAATTTAAGAAAGTGCTCTTTATTTCAAGCTGTCCTTGTTACTTTATTTTCAGCATAATCTGGTAAAACAATATGAGTTTCTTAGACCAGAAACAGCAAGTTGTCAGAAACTTTGAAATAAATGTAAATTTACAAAGAAAAAAACTTGTGTTTGTTCTTTGATGCTGTCTGTTTTTCATCTCTTCCTACGGCTGTTTTTATTTCAAAGTGATAAAGTAGATACCCAATGTTGTGAAGGATTTATCTTCAATAAATTTGGGAATCCTGTTGGGACCAGTAACACTACCAAAGGGGATGTGTATGTACATGATGGGAAGTTGTGTGGGGTGTGGGCTGGGCAGATGAACTGCAAACACTCCATTTAAGTTTACCTGTGAGCTGTACATGATGACATTCTCAGGGTATGTGTAGTTGTTATGTATCCAAAGTAGATGACAACAGTAATGTCTACAATGTATCAACTTTAAGCAGTGGTGTAGGAAAGTACTTTTGAGTGGGGGGGCTGAAGACTGATGGCCGGCCTGGGGGAGGGGTCTTTTTTTTGGAATTTTTTTGCATTTCCAGCTGGCCTCAGATGCAATTTGGTGCAATATAGCACACTTCCAACACCCACTCCATTTTGTAAATAATTTTGCATTTTCACCTGGCCTTAGATGCAATTTGGTGCTCCAAATGAGATTTTTTTTCTCATTTGGAAATGAAAAAGGGGTTTTCTGACTTGCGGAGCGGGGGGGCGGAATGATACATCCGCCCCACCATATTTTTCACTGGGGGGCTCGCGCCCCCCCCCCCCAGCCCCACCGGTTCCTATGCCCTTGACTTTAAGTGTAGCACAACTTTCCATTTCACAACTTTCCATAGACCTTCTTGTAGCCTGATTCATATATAGTCTAAATATGCCTCAGATTGACCCATTTTTTATCTGTCAGAATTTTATTCCCTGATGGAGGACCCTTAACCCTTCATCCCTGCCCAAAACTATCCGACATGGCAAACAGGTTTTTTAGTCATAATTGTCTAAAAGACCCCTTTTTTGGCGGATGATTCTGGTTATTCCTATTTGATGTATATGACTTTCCTGATAGTTGCATCTATCCGCATCACCTAATGGGAATGGGGTGATTACGACACTTGTCTTGGTATATCACACGTATGTTATGGATATAATTTTAAAATGTTTTTCTTCTCGCTTCCAGAACATTTGTCAGAAAATAAGTTCAAGGAATTACACAAAACTGAATATTTGGACAATAACGGTGTGACGTAATCTACTGGAGCATTACATATCGATAGGGTTAGTTATTTTATAGTATGCTACCTTGATCACATTATCCTCATCAAAGTTCGCGTGACAGATAACAGTCCAGCCGAAAGTAACTGTTTATCAGGGGGAAAAATTAACCAAGTTAACAAAAAGTGTATTGTGAAGAGCAGGACATACTCAAGATGGGTAAAGATTCTCACCGTCCAAATGACCCCAAGTCAAGTTATTTTCAACTTCCACATCCTGTAGTCGTGGTAGCTGTAACAGTGGGCCTGGGTCTCACTGCAGTAAGTTTTGAAAACCTCTGTCAGTGTTAACGTAAGGTAAGCTAGGCAAAACGTTAGGCATCACTGCAACTTAGGCCAAAGTAAAGTTGCCTATGGAACTTGGTTACCTTAGTGAGGTAAGGCCTTAGTATGCTACCATGTCAGTTGAATATTTGTGCAATTATAGAATACCCCGCCGTTCAGAAGTCCCCGTGTTCTGGTAGAGTCACATTCCACATTGACTCAGTCAAAATGTGAAAAAAGAAAAAGGCTAGTTACCACAGTCACTCCAACTAGTATTTACCTGGATTCCACAGAGCTAGGTTTGTAAATTATGTAACTTTTCATCACTGCAATTCCATAAAAAAGAAATACTTAGAGAAATGCAGGTATTCTATAATTACTCAAGAATATTACTGACTGCGTAGTAGAATTACTTTATACAACTAACTTAAGGCTAGGCCGTACCTGTAGCATAAGTAACTCAAAGTTGGCTAATTTAACTGATATGGGCCAATGTTTAGTTCATATGATTGAGTATAGAGATGCCTATAGTGGCTATAGCCTAGGCTGTAATATTAGCAAGGGGTTTTGCATACAAACGTTAGAACTTTTTAAACAAATTCCAGACATCTCACAATTCTTGTATGTGGTGTGTGATCTGTTGTTCAAACACTTTCATAGCAAAGAAGTTTCTGAGCAAATTAGCTTCATTTTGAAATCACATCTAATAAAACAAATGAAAAAGCAGCAAAAGTTATGTATTGTAATGAAAAAGCAGGGAAAATAAAGTGGACACCAAACAAGTAGGAACAGTAAGATCTTTCTCATACTTGTTTCACCTGTACTTGCAAGTTTTGCCCTTTTGGGGTTTGTACTCGTATTCAGTACATGGGTACTACTGTACCCTACTAGTGCAAGATTTAGTACTTAATACTCTTGCCTATAGACTTGTACCCATACTCATCCCAAAGGGAATGCTACCTGTACTCTTGCAGCTGTTATACTTCTACTACAAACCTGCTGGGCAAGTCTGGATAACATTTAATATCTTATCCAAGTTCTCAATTTTTGCCCAAGTACTGTATACAGTCACCATTATCATTGCAGAGATTAATGTTTACAGGACTTTTGACCAGATCAATATTTTTCCCATTTGTACATCCAGATGTGTTATTACTGTCCAGATTCTGTTCCATACACATACATGGGACCTCTAGGAACGCTGGCAAAGTACTTTGCTGTTGATCAACCAGTTATCATCAAATGGATGTAAGTATTGTGTGTGTGAGCTCGTGAATTGACCTGGAAGATACTAAATGAATATTCCAGTGGCCAAAAATATAACACTAATCTTAAAGAGAAAGATATTCCACAATGTTTGTTGGAAACCCCACCTTCACTTTTTTTTTACACTTTTCAACCAACAGTGTGAAATATTTTTCTCTTCAATATAACTTTCATATTATTTGCCACCAGAGTATCCCTCGACGAAAGAAATATCACAAAATTTGCACAATTCAATCTTCGCCATTGAAAATGCGATGAGGATGTGGATTTGACCTAAAGATGCAGGAAATTTTCAGCATTTCTGTTAAACAATCAACTTTGGCCTCCAAAATATCCCTCTGAAAGGTGTTTAGAAAAGCCTGAGATTTAAAATAAAATGTCTAATATAATACAACCACCCTGTCAGAGTTTTTTTACTGGTACATTTAGAGTCCCTTTGGTATCAATGTTTAATCTTGAAATGTCTCCAGCTAGTAGCTCCATTCCTTGCTGACCCAAAATAATGTTCCATCAACACCATTGAGGATCATTCAAGCACTGTACAGTGTGTGCATATCTATCTATCTATCTGTCTGTATGTCTGTCTGTCTATCTATCTA
>JAIPMN010007046.1:0-13573 GCA_020650975.1 Apostichopus californicus
GGGGGGGGGGCGACATTTGCTTGGGTCAGGTGCGTAGCAACCACATCCCAAAAATTGTTCACGCGCTTCGTGATATTTTGTATATATACCAAATTTCATTACGGAAGCGGTTCGTCTCATCGGCACAGATCAGTCTTGGATAATGGTGGGGACGCGTATCTGTTCTTTTTCTGTTCTGTGTCTTAGGTTATGGCGTTGTGGTCAAGTGAGGTGAGGGCGTTGTGGTCAAGTGGTTAAGGCAGTGGACTTGTGATCTAAGGATTACAGGTTCAAGCCCTTGCCAGATCTTTGCGTTGTGTCCTTGGGCAAGGCACTTTATCTCCATTGCCTCTCTTCACCCAGGTGTATAAATGGGGACTTGCGAGGTGACTTGTAAAAATAGTTGTGTGCGCCGGTTTGTGGCTGCACCCTATGGGAAGTCCCCCAGGGGACACGTGGCTGTGGTGCACTGTTGTGCCCCAGGAGAGATTGTTTGAATTGTGCACACTTTGGTGTGTAGGTGTGACAAGTTACCAATGACCAGGGTTAATTGTAAAGCGCATAGAACTTGTGGATTATGTGCTATATAAATGACGGTGTAATAATGATAATTATGTTATCTAACAATGTCACTCCACATGAAGGATAATACATGCAAATAGGTGCTACCTAGCAGGCTCTCCTACAGCTCTTCTGATTGTCAAGTTTCATTTATGGATAGAATAAGCAAATCAATTCTCAATATTTTAACCTTTTTTTGAGACAATGTATTCTTCCTTTTCTTGTCTTCCTCAACAGTGTCGTCCTACTGATCGGTGCTTTTGCAAGCCTCTCTGTGCCTCATATTTACAACAACGTCAAATTGATGGGCCTTCTTCCAGAACCAGTGAAAGACTGGTTCAATGTTTTTCTGGGGATTTTCTTCTTGGGCATGTCATTCAGTGTCTTCTTAACTGTTTACCATCATAACGGTCTGCTCTGCCTTTTCAACAATCAGAAAAAGGGAACTGATAATTATATACACAGTGAGCGTCTGTTTCGTAAAAGTTTTCGACGTTCGCTTCAGTACATACAGGAGGTGGAGGTCCTATCCAGGGGTTACACAATGTAAGTCTTCTTGTACTTTGTAAAAATGGTAAATTGCTCCAGTTTAGCATGTAAAGAAAGTTTTTGTAGTTTCACTGTGATGCTTTCTAGTTGAAGACACTACCAGGAGTTTCAGCAAAATATTGAAGTAGTTCAATAGGGATAGTATAACAGTAGGCTAGGGGTAAGCTGCAAAAGATCTTTGGCCATGTAAAGTATTCTGACTATATATCACACTTGTTTATTCTTGGTGGCAAACCTTATTCATTCAATAGTACCTAAATTTTCTGAAATTGGAATGCTAGCAGTAGTAAATGTAGACTTCATAACTTAATGTCTTGTTTTGTAAGCAGTGATAGAATTTATGCTGATAAAGTGGAAAAGCTTTTTAATTTCACCAATTTTCTAAGTAGCTTCTCTTTGTATTTACCATTTAAGGTAATTTTTCTGTTTCCATTTCAACCAAAGGGTCAATGCTGCATCATATTCAGGAGGCATGGAGGCATCTCATCACATGTTGCTGCCTCTCAGGAAAGTTTGCCTGTCGGTGATAACGAAGCATCTTGTCGCCTTGAGAGAAGCAACCAAGTCTCTTATCTCTGAGTTTCCCGTTCTACCAGAGTATAAACTCTCCGATGATTGCATCTCGAACCAACAACTTCCAGAATGGATTCCATCTGCTGCATCAAACTCATCGGTAATATTTCACGATTCTACTTACAAGATTCTGTATGTTATTAATCTTTTAGGCTGATATTCAGTGTTTTGTGCAGTTGCGTCGGTCTGTATATGATGCAACAACTCCAACAGCACAGCAAAGTGCTGACCATATGACCAAATTGCTTCCCAACTGCGAAGGTATCTCGCAGTGTTCTATGAAGTACCTGATACATTTGATATATTTAGTACTTCATAATACAAATATTCCAAATTACTATGTTAATTGTTGTCAATGTTCATTTATTCTGTGATATTTTTTAGAGAATCCTACATTTGGAATGTTGTTTAATGATAAACAGGGAGTGTTGTTATCTGAATGGTGATAGGGTAACCCATTTATTGGGATTGTACCAGTTTTTTATTGGAAAATATATTGTCCAGCCGGCAAACTAAATTGTCCAGTCTTTTTCAAAAGGTCTTTGTGACATTCCAGAATATCACTGTTTTGACCATGAATGCAAAATAAGAAAGAGTGTCCATGTTGTACACATCAACAAATCATATCATTTTCAACGCACAAACATGATTGGTGGACACTGTGTAACGATCTACTTTGTGATATAAGTACTAGAGTAAGGTCAGCTTTAACAATCAATTAGACCGTACAATACATATCGTTTTCAACACACAAACATGATTGGTGGACGTTGTGTATCGTGGGCTACATAGTTGCAACAAGTACTATAATGATCTCAATGTCTACGTTGTGATATAAGTAATTGAGTAAGGTTAGTTATAATGTCAATGTCGTACAGCTAAACTAATTAGTAATAATGAGGAGTCCCATACTTCAAGAAAAGAAGTATGGTAACCCTATTATTGGAAGATTATGCATTTGAAACTAGTAAACTGTACAGAAGCAATGTCTTTCAATGCTGATATGACTTTGTTGACCAAAATAGATTAATGATTAGTATTTGTTCAGTTTAAACGTGTTGTGAAATGTATGCAATGCATTGTCTCTTTTATTGAGTTTTTCGTCTCACATATTTCTGAAATAGTTGAATAAAAGTGATAATTCTTTCCTCACTTTGTTAGCATGAACATTTAGGACTAAATCATGTAAAAGTTCTTTTCAATTCGCCGTAACCAACCTTTTCTTTCTTTCGTTTTGATCACTTTACCGTTACTTCTCCTTTCATCCCAGAGTCTGACCAGTTCTCAGGATGAGGAAATGCTTTCACTCTCAACATTAAAAGTGAGTTTCTTTCGTAGCCTCGTCACAGTTAAACTGAAGGTAGCATTATGTGACCTGACTTTGTGACACATATGTAAAACACAAAACCTTTTGCGGATAACATTGGAAACAGTGAAACGTGTAAAATAGATACTGCAAATTCCATAAATTAGCTTTAAATGTATAATATTGTACACCCAATTATCATATCATATTCTGTTACTTTTAAACATGAAAGCAAATTTGAAATGCACTTCTTGACATGTGAGGAGCAAGGTTATGCAATAGCTTTGTGATGTATTTATTAATAGCAATAAATATGAGAGTTGTCATTGTCTAATTTTAAAACTGATAGTTGCATTGTACTTTGTTGTCTAGAATGTAGATCCATTTGTACCACGCTATTCTGAAATTCTGTTAGTAGAAGTGATTACTTTTGTATCCAAATGTAAAAAAAAAAAAAAATATTACGGTGAAATATTTCAGCAGGATTATGACGATAAAGAATACAAAAAAAATCATGTTTGAATATTCATTTATCAATTTCTGCCTTGGGTATTGAACTATTGATGTCCTTAAAATGAATTTGTCTCCAGTTTTTCATTCAAAACAGATACACTATTCGGTGTAGGTGAAGTGAGTCAGTACTGTTTATACTTTCAATAAGTTCAAGAATTCCTGTCTTTTTATATTGTATATAATTTTGGTTTGTTTTAAGAAAAATCATATTTCTGCCAGACGATCACTTTTGGTTTATTCCATTATATGTTTGTTTGATTATGCAACGCTGTATTTTCATTTTTAAAGTGAATTCAATTTCCTTAATTTCAGATACTTTTTGGATTGTACAAAGAACAGTGCTCTGATTTTGTTCATCAATTTGCGATGACTTTGGTTAAAAGTGACCAACTCCAGTCGTATGAAGGAACAGGTAGATAGAAACAAGAATTATGTTTTGTGTTTTCTTAACAGTGTATTCTGATAAAATATACCAAAAGTGATAGGAGACCTCTGTTTTACAAGATATGTACCAAATAAACAATGCATGCCTTTGAAATTAGGCATACTAGCAACCAGAATGGTACTCTAGTTTATTGGCAGAGGCATGGTGCCTCTTTTTCATACCCATTGCTGCCTTTTCTGGGGTTCCTCAAATTCATATCACACTTTATCAATATCAAAGGTTTGGAATGCACCCTCAAAAGAAATAATATCTGCTGTGGTTGAAAGCTGTTTCACTGTTCCTTGAAAACCTAATTTATTCTTTAAGTTGTTCCTTTTTGCTGGACCATCAAGCGACTATCTCCTGTTCTATCTACTGTTAAGTTCATCCCTTGATCTTTGTATTTAATAAAAGTCTGGAGTTATAATAGGAACATTTCACTGGCTTAGAATTGCGGACAGAATCAATTATAAAATTCTTGTCCTTGTGTTCAAAACAAGGAATGGTTTAGCCCCAGTTTACCTACAAGACCTTCTCCAAGAATACAGACCTAGCAGGGTGCTTCGTTCAAGCGCACAACATATGCTTTCTGTTCCTACTGTTCGCACTTCCACCTATGGGGAACGTTGGTTTGCTAGATCAACTCCACAGCTCTGGAACAGTTTCCCCTTACATCTGAAAACAATCCAGCATGTGTCAACTTTCCAGAAAGAACTCAAGACGGTCTTATTCATGAGTCCATTTGTTTAATAACTGTTGTGTCCATTTTGGGTACTTTGCTCCTGCAGCGCTTCTGAGCAGTTTTTTTTAACTGGATCAAAGCGCTTTACAAATTCTTATATTATTATTATGATTATTTCTTCTTCTAGACTTGACCCTGCATAAGAAGTGGTTAGATAGATTAGAAGGCTGCACATCTGACTGCAAAGAATCTATGAGCAGACTTGATGAAAGCTACAGACTCCATCGATGGACTCCTCCTGCCCAAGGATCTATCCCTAAAGCTGGTACAGTGAGTAGGAGGGAGGTATGGAGGCCAGAGGTGCAACTGACCACAGCTCTACACAGCCTACGACTTCACCTGGAAACAACATTGTCAAAGTGAGTATATATATCGGAAGTTATGGAAAAGTAGCTTTACTCCATTTCTCTTTTTCTATTACTTTTGAGGTCGCTAGCTCTGATAAACATTTGATGTTTTTGTGTCCTGTATATATGTATGTATGTCTCCACATATGTATGTATGTATGTATGTGTGTATTATTATATGTAGCTATGCGTGTGTGTATGTTTATATGTATATTGAGACTTGACAATATTACTTGTAATTTGGTCACTTACTAATGCTAACTGACTAATCACTGACTGATGCTAACAGAATGTCAGAATGTTGATATGTATATATATGAAGTGAATGAACTGAAGTAGACTTTGCTAAGTATCAAATCATTCCTCAATCCCCTGCACAGAGAGATCAAGCCACAGTCCAGTCCTCCAGCAATTCTCTCTAAAGTTTTGAGGGTTGGTCGTAAAGAGGGTGGTACTTCGATAGCTTCAATTGGAATAAACCATTTTGTGTGCTGGATTTTGGGTGTACTTGGATGGGGTAAGAGTAAAGTGGGTTGCTGGGGGCTAGACAAACTTGGTGGTACAAGGATAGTAGCATTTGGGCATCATTGCAAATTGGTCACAGGAGGGCTGTAGCTGTTTGTAATATTAGTTCCACTGCGGGGGATTTTCTCTGTCAAAATTCCACTATCCTGGGTTTCTTGTTTGAGGACGATGCCCTGCAAGTCAACACCTCCTTCTAATGATTCCATGACACGCCCTTTAATGACAGAATATTAGTTGGAATTGTCTGCCATTGATAATAGCAGACCTGCCAACTAGTATGCTTTTGCCGTATTTCGTCCGGAAAATCCTTGAAAATATGGGCGTACATTTTTCTTTAAAAAAATACGGATTTTGCTTCACCATTGCATTTATAATTCACAAACGTACGCGACTGCAATAAGACTAGTCATGACCTCACTTGTTTGACCCTGAACTGAGCGTGATAACCACTGATCTAAATTAAATTTAGATCAGTGGTGATAGCATTGACAAAATTTTCCTTATTCTTGTTTGAGTGATAACAGTTCTGTTGAGAAAGTAGTTGTAAGCTCATTTTGAAAAAATACAGTTTTAAGGCGTGGAAAATACAGATTTGTGTTTTTGAAAGTTGGCAGGTCTGTAATAGTGCTACCTGCTCCTCCCCCCTCCTTTTGCTTCCCTTCTCTGACTGATAGACTGCTAGGTTGGATCATAGTGAAGGGGGTTGATCTTGAGCTTCCACCTACCACTTTCCAACATTTCATAAACCTGTTCCTCTCTGAGATCCATGATCACATAGGTGTCAAGGTTAGTTTGAATTTGGCTGTCCCTGTGGACTTGCTGACAACCGAGGGGCCTTCCAAATAATAGATCATATCATGAAAAAAATTCCAATCAGTTTTGTTCACTTGATTCAAATTCCAGCAGAAAGCCTTGTTTATGACTGGTCGACTCCTTTCTTTGATGTTACCGCAAATTATTAGTTTGCTTTTCTTATGTCACAAACTAAACCTCAGATCTGGTTCACTGGTCTTCTAGTAGGTCGTCTGCTGTTTACTTTACACAGACATGAAAAGAATTGGTAATAGAGCGCAGCATCTTTTATTTTCCATTCCTTTGATTTACTTTCCATCACAGACTTCATTGTATCAGTGTATTGATACCTTTGATTATTTGCTATGATATATTCCAACTAGTTATTTGTTATTGTCATGGCAATGCATATGTGTGTTTGTCCATATGTCTACGGGGGTTGAGTGACTGCTATAGGCAGGTCCTTATAGTTATAACCTGGTGAAGTTATAACAGATATTAGGGGGTGACAATTTCATCTATAAAATGTAGTTCATTTGGGATAATGAGATTTCAAAAGTAGTTTCAGCCATTTATAGATATGGCAAGCTGTTATAGTCATTTCTCTGAAGAAACATACTAAACACACCAGCATTTTTTTAAATCTGTGTATAGATATTTATTAGAAAGGTTGCATCTGCAGTTTCTTGATGGTTGTAGACATGTGATGCAACTCTACCACATTGTATCAATGTTGATCTACAGCGTCAATGATGCTCTAGTTTGTTCTGCGAGGAACATAATATACACGCCTGACTGTTTACTCTGTGACATGATATTTCCCTTCAATCTCTTAGAAAGGTTACACTTGCAGTTTATTTATGGTTGTAGACACATTCAATGCTACCACATTGTATCACAGTTGCACTAGAGTGTCACTGATGTTCTAGTTTGATATTTCTCGTCTCTTAGGATCAGTCCTATGCTGATGTTCTAGTGTGATATTTCTCGTCTCTTAGGATCAGTCCTATGCTGATGTTCTAGTTTGATATTTCTCGTCTCTTAGGATCAGTCCTATGCTAATGTTCTAATCTGATATTTCTCATCCCTTAGGATCAGTCCTATGCTAATGTTCTAATCTGATATTTCTCGTCCCTTAGGACCAGTCCTATGCTGATGTTCTAATCTGATATTTCTCGTCTCTTAGGATCAGTCCTATGCTGATGTTCTAGTTTGATATTTCTCGTCTCTTAGGATCAGTCCTATTGATGATCAACTCAATGATTGTGATGCCATCAGTATGACTGACAGTAAACTCAGTGACATGAGGACTCTAATTCTTGAAATATCTGACCATATTGAGGCAAGCCAAATGTGCTATGAAGAGACCAAGGCCAGTTTAGAGAAAATAACTTCAAAGGGGAAACCAGAGACTGGTGAGTTGACATAATATTAAAATGAAACACAAGTATAGAAAGCTAACCTTTTTACAGAGGTATTCAACAGAGACTTAGGCCCACCACCAATGCCAACCCCCTCCCAGACCCCCCCCCCCCACCTCATCAGGTCCATTCAACTGGTAATAACATTAACAATGATAATGATAAAGCATTTATAATGCACTGTCTTTTGTTTCTAGGAAGTGAATATTCATAAAGAACATAAAGAACTATCTAATTTATTCATTTGGTGAAAGTAAAACATGGTTTTGTAGATGTAAAATTGTGTTTTGTATTGGGCTGTAACTTGACCAATCCATGTAATAGTTCCTAATTATTGGATACCCTTAAAGGTCTATATATGTCAATGTAACCATTGCTTTCTTTTAGTTAAAGAGTTATGAACCATTAAATGCGATATATAACATTTATCCCACAGATTTGATGTAAATGCTCTTTCATGGTTTTCAAATGATGCGTAATTCCATCGTTGGTTATTTACTAATTAATTAATTAATATACCACTGCAGTTGGTTATCCATTTGGGAACATGACATTCAGTCAAGACCATTTTATCTATTACATATGCTAGAATTTTTACAAACTAAGTTTGAATCACTGTACTACCTCACACACTGTAAGCATTTTACATTTGATATCATCTAGGGTTAGAAGAGGAGGGAGAAAAGCCAATGGGGGCAGCAGCAGAGTCACATGACCAATTGATCCACCTCATCAACTATGACGAGGATGACTCTGATGAAATTGACGGTGACATGGAGGAGCAGGTAACTATGACCTTTCCTCTTCTTGAATTCCTTTTAGCGGGAGTAATTATAAATCATACTGGTAGGTAACTCTCTGACCATGCAAATGAAATGAGTGCATAGTAGATTGTTAGTTCATTTTAACAGTACCGCAGTAAATGTATGTATGTATGTATTTTTAGATCGCGAAGAAGCCATCATTGGCTTATCAAAGCCGCAAGCTGACCGAAGTCAGTCTCTTAGATTCATATTTAACATCAATGATTATGAATTGTCAATTGTCAACCCTTCTGTAACTGAAATAAAAATAAAATAAAACTGTTAGCAAATTGCTTATCCACTAGAGAGCCTGTGTAAGAGAATGTGTAAAAGTAAGTTGGCCTGACATTTCCTGTCTGTATTCTGCGTGTTTTTGTCCCTTCTGTTCCCTTCTGTTACTGTTACTTGTCATTTAGCCTTTGAAGAAGATCCTGCTAGGATCGAAACGTCAGGCCAACTTACTTTTACACAACTCTGTAAATGGACGACATACATTAATCTTGGAGTGACTCGAACTCGGGACCTTATGATTGAAAGGCACCGGCGTTAACCACTGAGCTAACACTCCTAACCCTGTCCTAACACCTTGAGAAGAATCTGTTACTTTTCAAACAGACATTAACATCAACAACAACCTAAACCATATACTATCAGTATTACAATATGCATAAATAAAACTTAATTTAATGAAATTTATTGAATGATTAATTTATCAAATTTAATTCATTGCTCCCCACCATGGACATTCTCTTATTCACTACTTGATTTCATTCTTTTTTGTGTGTTTTGTTTTGTTTTTGTTCTAGATATTTGAGGCTTACATTGATAAAAAGAGAAACACAAGAGAGGACGAAGATTCTGAGGAATGGTTGCAAGCAAAGGTGAGACAATTGGGTGGTGATGTTCTAGGGTTTCTGGTTTTCATAGCTGGTTTACCTTTGTTCCCCCACCCCCTCCCCCTCTTCAGATGACAACAAGGCATCGACCTCAGGCATGATAGTGGTATTGTAGCTTAGAAAATAATGACAAGTATAGAAACTGTGTACTTAATCTCTGTGCTGCATAATGTTAACATTGAAACTTTATGATATCAGTTTTGATCAGTGCATTTAAACTCTGTACTTAATCTCTATGCTGAATGATTCTAACATTGTAACTTTATGCAATCAGTTTTGAACGGTCCACCATTTAATTGATTTTTAGCAACACAAAGAAAGCCTCCTTTTAGGTTTACTGGGAGACCTATAGAGTTACTTCTATTGGAGAGATTTTAAGAATTATTGGAACGAAAAGCAAAAACATCTCTGAGCTTTGGGTTGTCTCACGATTGATTTAAATGAGCAAAAAAAATGCAGGAAATGGTAGTAAAATGCAGAAAATATTCATTGCCAAGGTTTGAAAACTTTCAATATATGTTATCAATTGTTAAATAAAGCTCTGTAGGCCGTAAGGAATACTGGGGACATCTTATGAGTCACATATGGCATGCTGGTTGGCCATCCCTGGTTGAATGGGTAATGTCTGTGGCAAATAAATGTGACAAGGAAATTTAATCTGTTAAAAATCATGTGTGCTTCTAAAAGATCTGTTAGCTACACATCAATGTGGATGCTTTAGGTTGAAAGCATCCACTGTTCACCCCCATCCTCGCCCATCCCTCCCCCCGTCCTTGCACATCCCTTCCCCCATCCTCGGCCATCCCTCCCTCCCCCTTCCAACCAAACCACGACAGTTCCGTGAGATTTACAGAAGGGCTGCTTGTTTTCCTTCCTGTCTGACAGGTCGTGAGAAGACGAGAAGCAGAGGATGCTAAGCGGTTGCTCCAGGAGTTAAACTGTGTCCTCACCAAGAGATCAGAGCAAAAGGAGAGAAACAAACAGGAGAAAATCATGACAAAATCATCATCGACAGAGAACGAGAAACGTGAACAGGAGAAAACGTCACTTCCTACATCGAAAAGAAGCGAAATAAATGATACCGCAACAACTTCGACAGAACGATCCGGAAATGTTTCGCCCTCCGCTAGGAGCGATTCTACCGAGAAGGTCAACGAGGAGAATTATACGACCGCGTCGAAGGCGTCCTCAGACAATACAGAGTCTTGCCATAATACGAAACTCAATACTGAGAATCTTAGCAGTCATTTTAAGGCGGATACCAGTGCAATACACTGTGTTACTAGTGGAGATGTAAATATGGAAGGGGAAAGTCTGCAATTAACTGACGTGCAGCCTGGCTTTACAGAAATGGGCCCTGGCAAACAACTTGATGGAAAACGAAAAGACCAGAAAATTGATCATACGAACCGAACGGGAGGAATGGATGCTCACGAAAAAGATTACGTAGCTGTATCTCCCCCGAGGGATTCTGAGGAAGTGAAAGAAAATGAGCTAATCGGAAACCACCTAGATGAGGTGGACGTTAATCTATCAACTCATCCTACGGAGGACTTACAGTTAGAATCATCGAAGAGCCTCTTCGAATCGGAGGGAGAGCCTGAAAATTCACAACACAGAGGAGACGGTGATAGTTTATCATCACGTGATACGGAAGCTTGCGCCGTGTCTTACGAGAGCGCCGGTCAAAGCGAAGAGAGCGAACCGCTCTCGCTGGGTCGGTTTCAAGTTCAGGACTCATCTTCTTTTCGCGCCGTTAACCCGTGGATGGTTCCAGGATTAGCGGCTCAGGTTGCAAAGATATCACAGGAACATATACAACTCTCAGAAGACACATTTGGAGATCCAGATAGTGATGGTGATGACGAATAGAAGAGGAAAACACATTTTTGTTTGCTTGTTTTTCCCCATATTTTTGCTTCTACATTGTCTGTCCTACTACTTTATTGATAACATTGCAGACTTGCAATGCAAAGTATATTTGAATTTTCATACAGGAAGTAAATCAGTACTTAATTATACCATACGGAACCCTGGAGACTTGTCTTGGTAGTACCCACCCTCTTTCAGCCCCCACCCCAAAAATTCAAAGTATTTATTAGCATACTTTTGCTTGTAGACTTTGATTTAAAGCTATTTTACAGCCAAGGTATTCCTCAGAATGCAGCTAGTTTACAGCCTAGGTATGCCACAGAATTCAGCATTGCATGTTTAAAGTTCTATATTGAAGTAGGGTGGTCGGGGAGGGAGGGGGGGGGGGCTGTGGTCCTACTAGTGAGTAGCTGTCAATGATCCTGAGCTACATCTCCTCCTTAGATGATAATAGTAATGCTAATGGATTACTAATTTAATGAAGGAGCTCATCACCACACTTACCATCACAAAATGTTAAGAAGATCAATTTGACTAGGAAAGAAGAAATTTGGAACTACAAATGCCCTTATTGTTATTATTATTATTAGTATTATTAACCATTTCTGTAATGGAGAGAAAGCCATAGTCAGCAAATGTCTTTCTTGTTTCTTTGAGGCTTATATTATCAGTTTGCTGAATCAACTCAACTCCTTTTTCAAAGTGCAATAAACTGAAGAAACCTGTGCCCTTTTCTCAAAATGCCCTAAATAAAATAGTACCTTTGTAACATTATGATACATGTGTTTCACAGAATAAGTTGTAGATGCTACAATCATCTCCCACCCCTTTCCCCATAACAGTCATTAACCCCCCGCCCCCCCCCCCCGACACCCATCCTTCCCCTGAACTTTAGCAACTGGTCACAATCCTTACACACTCTTAGAAATATAACAATCAAACTTGATGTCCTCTCTATCATGGTGTGTATTCCTTTTTACTGGTAAGTGCTATGCAAATACAGTACTCGGACCATGATCTGAGGCTCCCAGTAAATTGTGCATGCAGTGTAACATATATATTCATTTATTTATTGAGCAAGTTTGCTTATTTTTTTTTTATCTGCATGGTCGTATGTTAGGAAACCAACCATCATGACAATGTTGTAACAAGTAAAACAAAGAAAAAAACCTGACATCAAAATGAACAGAACTGCATTGTACTGGTTTTGTTTATATTAAACTGATGTTTGTTGTCTCTTATACAATAGGACGATATTTAATAGTTCATCTTTAATTTAAATTAAGGTAAGAGCATGGCTCGCATCCTATACCCTCCTCATACTTTTTGTCATATTGTGCTTCCCAAAGTCCTTAAGTAGCAAAATGCAATGGTTTTGAAGAATTTCATTTAAGTACATATTTTAATGCAAAACATTACTATCCTCTGATGTGTGTGCTCTGATGATGTCATTTGAATATAGACTCCTCTGTTGGTAGGCTGGCCTACATGAAATAAGTTTCGTTTATTTTCGTTTATTTTATATGTTTTTTCACAACATATATACAACAAATGTAGCGAATACAGAGAGTTATGGAATGTGAAAGGAAGTGTATCAAGAAACCCTTGTGGGCTTATCTAGTGATCCACTCCCTGTACATAGAGTACACAAATAACTTACAAAAAAGAATTAAGAAAAGAACTAGGAAAGGGAGAAGAAAAGAAGAAAAAGATAAGAAAGAAAGAGGAACCTCAATATCAGTATAAGTTGAGGTAAAATCTCTTAAGTAAAATCTCCTTAAGTAACAACAAACTTGTAAAACTCTTGTCTTTGAGAGTATTAGTCGCACTCACAGCTGTTTGTATATGTCACTCAGGCGCGTAGCCAAGGGGGGCGAAGGGGGCAGCCGCCCCCACCCCCTTGAGCATTTTTTTTTTTTTTTAACTTTTATGATATCGCTAGTATTTTCAAATGAGAAAATGCTAAGATGCAACTTACAAGGCCTGGGAAGTGCCATTTTCAGCCAAAATTTTCTTGTACGCTTCGCGCCAATCATGTTGGCGCTACGCTTAGATAGTTTGCAATGCCGAATCTACAGTTTCGCCCCTCCCTTGGCAAATTCCTGGCTACGCGCCTGACAATGTCACTACAATTTACCGATATTATATCAGCTAGGCAATGACGTGGCACTAACGGTTAGAGAAATTAATGTACACAGAGTGAGCTATTCTTGCCAAATGTTGCCTAAATTTTGAAATCGACTTTATAGAATTAAATTGAAATATATATA